>OMOT01083461.1:0-20584 GCA_900312575.1 Acanthochaenus luetkenii
CCTCGGTCCACACACACACACACACACACACACACACACACACACACACACACACACACACACACACACACACAAAAGCCATCACTATGATAGTCCTCATCACTTCACTTGACTAGTGTCAACTTGCTCCTCAACTTACCATGTACTGTAGTTAACACTCAGTAGTGTGATGATGGAAGCTGACAAGTGTCCGTTTAGCCATGTGCTGGGCATTCTAAAGATTTTCTCTGCTCCCTTTGTTGACCTCTGTTAACTCCTCCTCCACCAGGCAACCATCTCTTACTACCAGATCATGCACATGCAGACGGTAGCTTTGCCAGTCCACTACCAGATTCTGTGTGAGAGCAGTAAGCTGTATGACCCCGGCCAGCAGTATGCCACCCATGTCCGAGACCTGCAGCTGCCTAAGCAGCCTGGCGTTCACTACACGTTTGAGGTCTACACCCCCTCCAGCACAGCATCCACTCAGTAAGTGGCGCCAAAGTCACCGCAGTAACGTCAAAGCACAGAAAGAGCTCAATCATACTGGCAGTTTGGGGTAGAAATGAAGATATGTGATGATTATTATCATTATTACACATTTTATCAATAGATGCATAGGTTTTAAATTGGAACTTTAAATAATTGTAATACAAATTGATCACTTTTAAATGTACTTTACTTATAAGTCAACGCTGTTGCAGGCAGGGCCACAGGCCAAGGAATGACAGTTTCAACACAGACGGTCCTGCCAGCACTGTGGAGACAGGAGCCGGGGACAGCAGAGAGACGGAGGGCAGCCGGAAGAGTAAGTGATGCCCACTGCTGTCGTCGTTGTGCTGTGGTTTTGTAAACGCATGTATTGTGTTATAGAGCCATCTGTACAGACCAGAGCTTTGCCTGTGGTGTATATTATGCATTTCTTTGCATATTTCAAGAGCAAACAGATGGAATAGTTGCCATGGGATACAATGTTGCACTCTTAACCGTATATGGGATTCGTGTCAAGATATAAGGGAGTGTTTTGCAATTCATCATCCTAAAATTGTTGATAGTTCTACAACATAATCGACATGTAACACAAAATGGACTAGAAAATGTCTGCGAGGGATTTTCTATTTGGCCAAATATACCTAATATTTTTGTAGTGACCATTCCCGTAATCTTCTGTCTCTCTTCCTCAGGACGGGGCCACAAGTCGTGGGGATCAACAGTGAGTGATGACAGTGTGGGAGGAGAGGGAGGCCTGGAGTCTCCTGCTGCCAGCACAAGTAAGATACAATCCACTGCAGTTGAACAGACTCACACTAACCTGAGCAGTAATCGATAAACAAAGTGAAATCTCACTGGCTTCAGTTAAAATGTATCGTATCAAAGGTGCGTGTGTATGTGCGCATGTAGTACTTTTAAACTATTTATTTATTTTAGGTGACATCAATAAAATCGCTCGTACGTCCTCCACTGGAACCATGTCCTCCAATGAGGATGCAGACGAGAAGGACGGGAACATGGTCTCCTTTGAAACTCCAAGTATGGTCCACAAAAAGTACAATTTAACAACGTATTTTTTCAATACGTTTGAATTCTTGAAAACAAATGTACGACTGATTGCTGCCACTGAATCTTGTGTGAATTCTCTGCGAGTATGTAAAATGGGGGTCATCCTCTCTAGATGTCAACGGCATGGAGCCTGATGTGGTGGTTTCCACCGGACCTTTCCGGAACATCGGCCTGTCCAGAGCAGCCCAGACCCACCGACTGAGGAAGCTACGGACCCCTGCTAAATGCCGGGAGTGCGACAGCTATGTGTACTTCCAGGGGGCCGAGTGTGAGGAGGTGAGAGGACTCTTCTTCCTCGTGTCCCTAACCACCGAGCCCGTGGAGACGTGGCCCGTGGAGACGTGGCTGCTGTAATGATCAGACCTAGTTTATTTCAACCTGCTCGGGTTATGAGGTGGCCGAGGTTTACTGCATCAGGACAATTCAGAAAGAGTCGGGACAATGATCAGTTACAGACGAGCATACTAATACAATCCAATACTTTCCAGTGATTGCCTAAACAGACTAACTCATTGTATGTGGCAGACCCCACTTCAAACGGGTTCAAACATGCACCAAGAAACCTGTCTGTCTTCTTCTCTGTTCAGTGTTTCCTGTCGTGCCACAAGCGCTGCCTGGAGACGCTGGCCATCCAGTGTGGCCATAAGAAGTTGCAGGGCCGTCTCCAGCTGTTCGGCAGGGAGTTCTCTCAGGTGGCCAACTGTGCCAGTGACGGCATCCCCTTCATCATCACCAAGTGTATCACTGAGATAGAGAGGCGGGCACTCAAGATGAAGGTGAGGGAGCGCATTAGTATGGTGGCATTAGCTCAGGAGGTAGAGTTCCCGCCCCGCAACTGCAAGGTCGGCGGTTCGAGTCCAGCTCCTCCCGGGAACAACCTGTCGTAGTGCCCTTGAGCAAGACACCTAACCCCGAATTGCTCCCGTTGAGCAGGTTGGTACCTTGCATGGTTGCCTCCGCCAACGGTATGACATGTAAGTCGCTTAATGTAATGTAATGTGTAAGTCGCTTTGGATAAAAGCGTCTGCTAAATGCTGTAATGTAATGTAATGTAATGTGTTTAAAAGTGAGTGCATACACACACACACACACACACACACAAAGTGCCTTTACGTGTCTTACATCAACATCCCCATGTCTTTCCAGGGTATCTACAGGGTGAACGGGGTGAAGACTCGTGTGGAGAAGCTGTGTCAGGCCTTTGAGAATGGCAAGGAGCTGGTCGAACTGTCCCAGTGTTCGCCACACGACATTAGCAATGTCCTCAAGCTCTACCTCAGACAGGTACACTGAAGTGAAACGGATCTGTTAGTGACTTTTATTTACTTGATTAAAGTAATGTATTGTCATCTTGTTTCTGGTTTCAGTAGAGACCTGTCATGCTGACCGGTCAAAACTGCACTGTCAAAAGATCATCTGAATAACATTAATACGTGCATATGTGACCTTTTGTTATAGTGTTGATTTTCTCTTTATATAATCACATACAGTATTTTCAATGTGTATCTCTCGGTATCAAAACCCTTTGTGTCCATGCCCCTCTAAAACACTCCCTCCCTCCCCTTTACTCCAGTTGCCGGAGCCCATCATGCCGTTCCGCCTGTACAACAGTCTGATGGGACTGGCCAAGGAGAGCCTGCAGAGTGAGGGAGACGCGGCAGAGGGAGAGGAGGCTGTGTCGAGCGGTATTAACCCGACTGTGGGCAAGGGGCCGGCGCTGGTGGACCTGGGACCCGACACCGACCCGGAGGCCCTGGTCCTGGTGGACAAGCTGAAGGAGCTTCTAATGGAGCTGCCCAAGGCTAACATTGCTACGCTGCGCTACATCACACGCCACCTCCGTAGGTCAGTAGCTATCTGCTTTACGGACATTGTTTGACAGCCAATTATATTCATAATAGCCCCCAAAAAACGTTGAATAATGAATTTCTCACTGAATCATCAAATTCATCCCCCCTCCTCTCAGGATTGCGGAGCTGGAGCAGGACAACAAGATGAGTCCCAGTAACCTGGGGATTGTGTTTGGGCCCTCCCTGATGCGTCCCCGTCCAACCGGGGCCACGGTGTCCCTGTCCTCTCTGGTGGATTACCCCCACCAGGCCCGCATCGTAGAAGCCCTCATCGTCTTCTACACATCCATCTTCCAGTCCAAAAGCTCGTCCTCTAGTACCACCAGCCGCACTGCCTCCACCTCCACTCAACAAGTAGGGCTGTGTGTGCATCTGTGTTTGACAAACTGTTATTCTTAAGTTACCTTTATTTGTGTACATCGTACAAGCTGAAGGTTTGTGGAGGGTATATATGTCATGGTAAGGTTGAACCTCTATGCACAAAGGCAAAGGCAAATACAGAAGCACTAAAATGTCAGCACATTTTAGTCATGATTTATGAGTTCAGTAGTTCCCTGTTTAACTTGTATGTGTCAGTAATACAGCCCAACACAAATACACATTGTTTTTCTTGTTCCCTGTATGAATCTTATCATTTCCTCTACCTCCTTTCCTAATTCTGACTGTCTCCTACTGGTTCAGAGTGGTATTACAGATGGCAGGACGGGGAGCTCTGCTGAGGGAGAGGAAGAAGGAGGCAGAGAGGAGCAGAACAAACCAGACTCTGACAAGATGGTGGAGGGATGTGGTAAGTTTTGATAAAGCCTAGGTTGCACAATACAGTTCACTCAAGTTCTCTTAGCCACAGTTCAGTTCAGTAATAGACTGATATGTTTAATTAAAGCAGGTAGGATACATATTCATCACCTACAGAAAGTCATTATTTCCTCAAAAAGCCTCGATGTTCAATTGTACCCAGTTCGTGTACCCCATCCTGACCACTGGCGCCCCTCTCTCCTCCATTCAGGTAGTTCTCTTGGGTCGCTGGGCTCCAGCGAGCAGCTCCCTGACTCCGACTCGGAGCTGGATGAGAGCGGCCAGAGGACCCACGTTCTGATGAAGCAGGAGAGCGAGGTCAGCGTGGAGGACGGCCAGTTGAGCAACAGGGACAGTCTGGATCTGTCCAGCCGGTCTACGCCCCACACTGATCCAGAACAAGACCCGGATCAGGAAGGGGAGAAACCGGAACCATCTGACGGTGGAGACCCCCCAGCGCCCCCAGACAGCGAGCCGCCAGACAGCGAGCCCCCAGACGACGAGACCAGAAGAGAGAAGGATCTGAGCAACGCTCTGGCGGAGCTCAACGTGAACCAGTCCAACAACAACTACCCCTACTCCCCCGTCCTGAGCCTAGCAGGGCGCCCGCTGGCACATCTGTGTGTAAAGCAACTACCCCTGACCAGGAACATGGAGAGGGAGCCAGAGTTTGTCTGATATCATCAAAATCAGTGTGTGTATGACGTGTATTGGCAAACAGGGTCTCCGTCGGAAGAATGATATTCTTTCGAATGGCACGAATACAGATCTGAACACATTAAAAATGCGGATGAACCGTACCAAAATTGTATGATGGTTCTTTTATGATGTACATCAAAAATCAATGTACGTTTTTAGACTGGAGGTTGCAAGCTGTATTTATCTATCCTGGCAGTGGAACCTCTGCACGCTTACTGCTGTTTGATGCAATCACTCCGGTGTCATTTTAAGAGGCTTTGACTTGAACCATTTAAATTGTACTTCTGTGCCAGTTTGTATTTGTAAACAGTATTTTACACGTTGCTCTTAAAGGCTTAAGTAATGCTTAGTGCGGCACAAAAGGGCCATGTCAGATTGTTGTGTGCGATGCATTTCTAAGCAAATCATTTCACTGGATTTATTTCTGCACTAAAAATCTGAACAAATAAATCTTGCATTTTATTCTTATAAATGTTGCTTGTATTGACTTGTTTTGGATGTTTGTTCTATTATTTTAATAAATCTATTTTAAAAGGGTTCCAAGTTTCATTGCTTTATGTACAAGTGTCACTTTCATGGCTCTCCAGATCATGACTTGGTGCTTGGTTCATTGTACGGGGGAAAGCCGGTAAGGGAAATGGGGAAGTGGTTATTTTTAGGTCCTGACAAGTTTGTGTGACTTATTTGCTTTGCCAGGATTATTTTTGAAATGAGGGCACTGAGGAAATTTTGCAAGGGAACTGTGTTACCACCCTACGCAGTTGCCTTGATACATGTAAGGCAGAATAAGCTGGCCAAGCTTCAGGAGAAAAACAAAGCCTCAAACTAAAGAATGGCTTTCAAAAGGAAAAAGAAGGTAGGCATTTAAAAACATTTGTAGTGTAATACTGTACGGCATCCTTTGATTAAAGCAACAGTCGGGTATGAGGGGAAGATGCAATCACCCGAGTGTCCATTAAGTTATAAACTTCAATTT
The DNA here is from genome assembly GCA_900312575.1 of Acanthochaenus luetkenii. Taxonomy (NCBI): domain Eukaryota; kingdom Metazoa; phylum Chordata; class Actinopteri; order Beryciformes; family Stephanoberycidae; genus Acanthochaenus; species Acanthochaenus luetkenii. The sequence goes on from OMOT01083461.1 coordinate 5,860, forward strand.
GTCTTTCAAATGTATTCCAACAAAAGCATGGAGATGTGAATAATCAGCTAGTGAAAACATTTGGTTCTATTTTAAAGGGTTTATTTAACAAAATTAGTAATTACATATGTGGATTGAAAAATGAAGCTAAACGAGTTTCAAAAATAAAAGACCCAACAGCAAAAAGATGGAACGTCTTCAGTTTCCTTTACTGCTCCTCCTAAATATGGATCCAGAAGAACATCTGGGAAATGAGGAGCATGCAAGCAAAGTTTATATTTAAGTTGTAATAATAGAACAATCACAGTATTATGAACATTAACAAAAAACTACATCATAAACCTTTCTCTCTTGAGAGTAGACATTGTGCTCAAGCATCCATGACCTAACATTACAGGTTCAATGTTTGCTGATCTTTTACTTATATCAATATAAAGTCTTAAACTGTTGCAACATTTATTAAAACTCTGCAGATTATACCAATTTAACACTTACTTTACTGTCACTGGACCAGTCTGTATGTGATATACCTTCCAGCTGTCTCACTAGGTCTGATGATCTTTACTACCTGGAAAGTTGAAAAGAAGTAGAATTTGAGCCTGGATACTGGGATAGTCCAACACTGACGAGATTAAAGGCATTCAACCACAGGAACTGCTGTCAAAAGTTAATAATTACTTAATGGTGCAGGCTTCTGGAGAGGTTTTTATATACAAAATAGCCACCTGAGCGTTGCTATGCAAGTCTAAATGCATAGTATGACATTTCCCTATGCTTCAAATGTGCATAAAAATCTTCATCTCTGTTGTAAAAGTTAAAGATGTGTCTGAAAAAGCTTGTTCAGTTTTCGAACACCCTTATTGGCCACTTTTTGAAAAGCAATTTATTGCATGACCTACTACCAAATAAACAGCATTAGGTAAACATTTGTGGAAAATGTGGCGGTGGCATGTATTATGTAAATGAGAAAGGACATGTAGTTGGGTTACCTGTCCTCTTTTCAAGCCAAAGTAGCGAGCCACAGGGTCCCCAGCCTGGATCCTTGGCAGCTGACTCTCCTTTAGTTTACTGAGGTAGAAATGTAAAGGAATGACAGCAAATGTGTATTTGTATGTGGAGTTAAGTCTCATAAAGGCATACTATATACAGCTAGACAGAGGTCTTCAGTTAAGATAAGATAAACTTTATTGTCCTCGGGGGGAATTTGTCTTGGGCTAGCTCAATCAAGGATGCCATTTCAAGCTTTAAAAAATAAAAGTATCGTAATTTCTCTATTGCACTGGGTGTAAGGATACTATCTTGTCAGCAGTTCAGTCACTTCCTCTTTTAACATGACAATGTGCTCTGGGACAAGCTGAAAGACACGGAAGAAACACATCAAACACAAAAATTGACTTCCACATCTGAGGCATAGTGCGTAACTTATAGTATAACCAAGGCTATTTTGAAATATATTGGCAATGAGGTTGCCATAAAGTAGTCTAATCGGTCTGTTGTTTACCTCATGCTCTGTGATGTTGATGAGAAGCTCCTGCTGTAGAAACTGTTCCAGGATGTATTTGGGTGCCATGTCAACTAGAGACTGAATATTGAAACAATAAGGACAATTTCAGTGATTTATAGCGAAAGAGCAACATCCAAAACAGTGTGGGGGTCAAATAAAGGCATTTCAATTATGACATGATTAAAGTTGACATTCCAATACTATACACTTTACCTCTTCATCATGGAAACTCGTGTGTAGCCTTGATCTTAAAATAACATCGTAAGATAAATAAAATGTCTGCAACTAAGGTTTTACCTGTTTGGCTGACGGTGTCATGCCCATCTGAACAACAATGATGGCGCGTGTGATGTTCTCCTCCTGCATCCTCTGACAGTACATCTTGATCGTCTTGATTCCCACCTTGGGCTCCTCTGACGGGTGGGGAAAATGAATGATTTACTCAAGATTTATCATCAGACAGATAGTGGTATATGTTCAATTACTAAAAATGCCATACCTTTCTTATTTCTGGTTACCTTGCCGTTAGTGTATGGAATGTTTGGTATCTAAAATTAACCTACCAGGAAAGAAAATAAACATCTGGTCCGTGGGGTCATCATTGTGTGCAACTAGCACGGTGAGGTCTGTGCGTCTGGGGCGACCCTCGCTAGGCTTGTCTCCAAACTGACTCTTGAACTCATCGAGAGTCTGGTCCAACTCGTCCTGGGTCACCAGATAGCCTCTGTCATGGCACAGCTGAAAGCACAGAACAGACAGTTTAGACAGTGAACAGTGAGTAAGTAAGTAAATACTATAAACCAAGACAGGACCACTACCGGGGTTTTTATAAGACCGTCAAAGTAGACACATACAACTACAAATGTAGAGGCAGTATAATATTACATTACACCGATCAGTTACTTAAACTTTGCTGGATAATCTTGCTAACCTAAATTAGCTAAAACATCCAAAACAGGCCTAACTTATAACCTTAAAAATAACCGCCGGTGATAATGAATCATGGGCAGCTGCAAAATCACAATGTCAAAATACACACATGACAACAAACAGCTTAACCTAACTTACATCAACAATAACGTTTCGGCTGTGGTGACAAAATCTCCCATGTTATCTTTCATAACAATACAACATAACGTTAACACACAGAGCCGCTTTAGCTACGCTAGCAAACGTTAGTGTTTGAAGATGTGATTATTATTATTATTCATTTCTACCTCACCTGCATGATGGTTTTGCGAATTTTCCATAGTCTGTATGTTTCCTCTTCGTCATCCATATCCTCTCAAATGTTTAACCCGCGCTAGATTTGGATTAAATTCGATTTTTGTTTACCAACTCTCTCTTCCCTGCTAACTACGCGACGCACGTTTTCGTTTACAGACGCGGGTTGATGACGTAGGCGGGATTAGTGTACGTGGGCGGAGTTTCATAACAGCTACAGTACACAGCCTACTGAAGTAAAATGCTTACACAACGTAAACGCTTTATCTACTACTGTGGTTATGTTTGAAGGTCTTAAATATTTAAATTGTCACCTGCATAGCCTGTGATAGTCTTATACGTCAAAAGGAAAAGTGGGTTTTTCTACGGAAGCCAAGTTCAAGTTCAAGTTCATTTATTTATATAGCCCTTTATCACAAGCATGTCTGTCTCAAAGGACTTTACAGAAAATGAGCCAACTAGATCTACCTGAAGCCAAGCACAGCCACGCCATAACGGTTATTAGTAGACATAACGGACCACGAGAGGACGTAAATAAAATTCTAGAGCAAGGCGGTGGCCGTTCTCGGCTTCCGTATTTTGCAGCTACAACGTAACCATTGCGTAACTTTGCATGAAGCTCTTCTGCATAACAATGAGGCCGGTGTATCTGATTTTGACATTTGGGACTTTGGCGAGCAGTGGAGTCCTACTGTCGATGGTATTGTACTATCTTTTATCCACAACGGTAACGTAAACCTGCCGTACTTGGCTTTTAACGTTACCTGAAATGTGGCCGCTGTGAGTTGCGTTACAGTAATCTTGCCTATAATATTGTCGACGCTGTTAGTATCATGTCTTTGAGCGTTTCAGAAAACACGATAACCATTTTGTTGGCGGGGTCTGTATCGAGGGGTCAGTTACTCCACCGACAAAACCTACCGTTACACATTCCGTTTTGACTTAACGTTACATAATGGACTTGTCGGCGTTGGAGCTAAGCTTGAACAAGTGCACAAATCACGAGTCCTGCAGGTGTCCTGTCTGTGACGGGGTCTCTGTCTGTCCCTCCCTTCGTCTGCCGGTCTCATCACAAGCATAGATGTGTCTGTCACGCCGCCATGTTTCTTTATCTCGGTGTTGCTAGCAGCTAGCTTATCCACCTCACCAGCATCCTATGCAGTTAACTGAACGTCATAACATGCCCATGTGTCAAATTGGTTATCGTTTAAATCTGAAGGGAACTAGGCTCAACCCTCCTACTCATTTATTAACAAATGATGTGTTCTCTTCCGCGGTTCCCCGTACTGCAATACATCTCACAATGTAACGTTACTTCAGTGGGGCTGTGCGATATGGACAACATCTTCTGTACACTATAACCACATGCCTGTAGGGCTGGGTGTCGCAAGGTCCCAATTCGATTCGATTCGATTCGGTATCGATTCGGTTAGGGATGTTTCAGTTACAATACCAATTTTGCTTGGATGTGAAATATTTCTCAGAGAACTAATTGCTGTAAATTGTAGGAGGAACCCTCTAACCTGGTGCATTAATAAGTTTTCATTATGAACTGACCCCAAAGCAGTTACATTAATGTAATTGTTATTAACATGACCAACACACTACAGCTGTGTATCGGAAGAGAAACTATCAAAAGAGAAAAGCAACCATATATTAATTAATAAGTAAAAGTAAATTAACAATTGGAAATGGAAAAAGGCTCTTAATTGCAATACATCAGTTTGTCTTGTTGGAACATGTTGAAAGACAGTCTTGTAAAACCTGTGATTGTAAGGCTGCGTTCAACACACCTGGGAACTGGGAGTTTCCTCCTCTGGACTGATGCAAACACATTCTGGATAAAAAAAATTCAAAAGGAGTTTCAATCTGCCCGTCCCTAGTGGATATTCCTTTCCTAAGTTAGCCGCACCCTCAGCTGATGGTTACTGTAAAATTATGACGGAGGCTTTTATCCCAACAATGACTTTTATTGAAACACTTAGTAACTAGGCACAACATGTTAACTCTCTCTCAGTCCGTATCCAGGTCTACTCTACACATGTCTCTGTATTACCATAACTCTCTTAGTAGCATTGCATGGTAAATGTTTACCGTATATGACAGTTACTGCAACTTGAAACGCTCTATATTTATTTAGGAAAGATTACCAGTAATAGATGAATTCTCCGTGGCTTTGGCGACTTTATACTCGTTCGTTACCATGCTTGTAAACAATCGTGGCGGAAACCTGTTAAGTGGCCTCAGGCCTCGTTGCACGAAGAACCAAAGGCTGGCCACGCAAGACGTACGGAGTTAAAGTTTCACACATCCACGGGAAAAGGCATAGATTAAAAGATTGATCTCTGGATTTTATGAATCGATATCAGATCATTCAAATGAAGATCGATTTGAATCGGAAAATGTATTGAAAAAAAGAATTGGATTGTTTCATTGAAAATATGCTGGAGAAACATGAATTGATTGCCTTTTCTTATTTTTATTTCCAATTTCTCTTAACTCAAAAAGGTACATTTTCAGTTTTGACCTTCCAACGTCTTTACGGTACTTACCAAGCGTTGAGTCAAAATAAATTTATTCTCATAGCGTTTGTTCAACTATAGCAGAGCTAAGCGGTCCAGATCACATACAGAGTCACGCTCATGATCAAATCTGATGATCCATCGCATACAACGTTTTTCTGGTTGTAAATCAGTGGAATAATTAGTGCGACTGAAAACTGTTTAACAGGCAGTTCAAAATTGCAATAGTTTTGTTCTGTGTCACACTGCTCTGTGTTCATTTGTTATTCCAGTCCACGAGTAGAGAACATAAAGCTGGGTCAGGAATGATGTAAAATACATCCGTAAAACAGTTCTGCTGCTTTTTTGCGGCAATGGCAATAGAAACGATAGATGAAAATATCTACCGATGGACATTTTCTATCGTCCCACTATGTATATCATCATATCGAACTGCCCTAGTCCTAAATCAAATATTATCATACATATCATATAGCATTACTGATGTAGTAATAGTTTATTCTCTGTAGCCCTGGTTTTCTCCGGTGATGATTATTCGGTAGAGTGGTTTGTTGCTATATCAACCTTCAAAACAGATGCAAGTCTTTTCTGCTCAGCCGTTGTGGCCGTTAAGTCTGGGTGGGGTTTAGCAGGTTACTGCAGGTATTCACTGATGTAACCATTTGTGTTTCATTCAGATACTGTAACAGCAGCACATTATATAATTTGTTTATGCAGACTGTTTTACCTTTGCCCTGACAACATGGACAGTACTCGTGAATTTCTGATAATGTTGTGGACTGTGGACTGCTGTACATGTGCAGTTCCGTTGAGGATTTATTAGTCAGCAGAAAGGGACCTATTGGATAATCGTAGCCTATCACTTCTGTTAATGATCACCTGCTCCCCTTAAACGAAGACACTCAAATGCGTGCCATACCAAAGCGGTTCCTTCTCAGGGGACCTTACTGAAAGGCAGTCATGCATCTGATAGGGTCCACTGTCCTTTTTTCTGTCCTGCTGCAGGCTATGGTAAGACTAATTGCAATGAAATGGTATGATGCTCTCCTCCTAGAGTTAAAGCACCGAAGTGGTATTTTGCTGTATCGGAAATAGCTTTTGGGTGGTGTCAGGATTATTTTCTTGAGCTGAATCGATCATTGTGAGGGGGATCATGGAAGGACTTGGAAATCGGATGTAGGTTTAGCTTTTGTTTCCGATGTTGTTTTTGGTGGGTATTCTGTGAAGATTGGACACTTCTTGGAATTGTTGTTTGAGATGAACTTTCACACAGAATGTGTGTTCTCTGTGACTGCCAGAGAAAGAGATAACTGTAGTACTTTGGCTGGTGTCTCTTGTTACCCAAGATGTTCACACAGCAGGAAGTATGTTACACCGTTAGATCATACTCATTAGGAAGAAGGTCCCACCAAACTCGTACTTGTCACTCACTTCTCCTTTTTTCCTACACTCTAACCACCCCTCTCTCCCTCACAGTCTGCCCCGTCAGATGATTGGCAGATGGCCACGTCTATTTATGATTTCACAGCTAATGATATTGATGGCAATGTGGTGTCCCTTGAAAAATACAGGTGAGGTCCTGAAATATTCTCTTTCTAAATGTGTTATAGCATCCCATTAGAATATTATCTGTCATTCAAACATTATGCATGTGTCTCTTTGTATTTTCAGGGGGAACGTTGTCATCATCACCAACATAGCCTCTAAATGAGGTAAAACCCCAGTAAACTACTCTCAGTTTGCGGAGATGCACGCCAAGTACTCTGAGAGAGGTTTAAGCATCCTTGCCTTCCCCTCCAACCAGTTTGCGAACCAGGTAGGTGATATATATGAATGTTTTACTAAAGCCCCATGCACTCGGTTACACACACAGTCCTAGATTATTATCTGAAGATTTCTCCTCATCCTCAGTAAAACACAGACATGGAATGTGAACCATCAAAGACAAATTACAAAACATTGTCTAGATGATACCTTGCAGTGTATCCTTTTAACTACTGAGAACATTCAAGGGTTTATTCCCAAAATGTTTTATATCCACAATATCCAAGTACTCTGTGTTTCCATCCATAGTGAAGGGAACAGCTCTCATATCTGGATGGAAACTATTGCTTTAAAGCCATACTATTGGTGTGTACCTCTCTAAGGATACGGTGGCTGTGTGCCACATACATATACTTGTATCCGAGTTTGAACTACACAAGCAGCAGTAGTCTGTATAGATTCTCTCTGCTTGAATAGAAGGGGAATCTTCCCCCTGGACGTTTATTATTATTATTTGTATTATCAATATTGTTTTAGTTTTCTACTTCATTACTGTGTTATTTACTGTATATTGTATTTTAGATTGGTGTCTACATCATTGGCAATTACCTACACACAATACTGATACTTGCTCTGTTGTAGGGGCTACATGTACACACACACACACACACACACATTCTTATATGATGGGATGGGGGGGTGTCTTTACTCCCATTTTTATCAGTGCAGGTGTCCATTTTTTTCTCGTTTTGAATGAGACTTTCTAAGCATGTAAGTGTGGTGGAGAATTAAAATGCACCGATCAACTTCAGACAATAGTCCCAGTGCAGGTGAATTCCTTACCAAATACCCACAGTTAGACCAGCTCAAGGCCTGCATAGCACTGACCTGTTGTATCTTTTCTCCCCTCTTACTTTAAAGGAACCCGGTACTGAGGCTCAGATCAAGGACTTTGCCAAGTCCTACAACGCTGAGTTCAATTTGTTCAGTAAGATCAATGTGAACGGGGAAAATGCCCACCCGCTGTGGAAGTGGCTGAAGGAGCAGCCCAACGGGAGAGGCTTCATGGGAAAGTAAGTGGTAAATGGTCAAGTCGGTGAACAAATAAACGATTGAATAGGAATTGGGATGGCTTATGTGATCATGAATGAAAGGCTTGTCTGACCCAGTGATATAAGGTATTTTAACACTTTAATGATGTAATAATTATCGACAAACTGATCATTATATTTTTGATTGCATTAACGCCAGACCCTCTAAATAAATGATTGGCCGACGTACTAATTACTTGGATGAAGATATGGTTGTTATTATTTTCTAACATGTGATTTGTTTTCACCCCTGCAGTAGTATCAAGTGGAATTTCACCAAGGTAAATATTTAAGACTACCGGTAGTTATAATTAGATATTTTCAAATGTCACCAGAGTTGGCAGAGCAAACGTTTATTCTTGTGCCAACGGTAGATTTGTAGTGAAAGCTCATCTGGTGCCAGCGCTCTATAGTTCAATGTTATTTGTTCAGTGCAATCTTTCTATAATCCACCTTATTATACCTAATTAAGTGTATAAATATACCTACAACATATATCAGGATATAGACTGCATTCCAGTAGAAACCTGTAAATGTTTTTCACGAATTGTGACATAGCATTTTCTCTGTGTTTTGTAGTTTTTGATCAACAGAGAAGGGCAGGTGGTGAAGAGATATGGACCAATGGACGATCCAAGTGTACGTAGAAAATAACCGGCTCACTTTACCACAAATGGAGAATAGTTGGTCTATGGTAGACTTTTTGATATCCTCTCGCATATTGCCGACCATCTCTCCTATGTGTCTGTGTGATTATTTGCCTTAAAAATTACTACTGACACAGGGAAGAGCTTCGTCATATGCTATTAGACTGTCAATGCTGGCAAGAAATCTCTTGCCATACTCTGGAAATGGGCCGGGTATAAAATTGTGCTGAGTTGGGAGTGAATGAAAATGAAAGGGTAGGACTGAGAGAGAGGGTTCTCTTGGAATCTAGGATGTAATCTTGCACTGATCTTTCTTGGAAGCTGACATCAATACTTGTTTGATAGCTGTAACTGTGCATATATATTATTACGTCCCTCCAGGTATTGGTACACTTTCAGTAGGACATGCAGTAGATTTCAACTGCTACTCTTGCTTCCTTTCCAGGTGGTGGAGAAGGATCTTCCCAAGTACCTGTAATTTCATGACTGACTGATGCCTCCTCATTTACTGATACGCGATCCTTCATTCGTCTATCCATCCCCTTGTCCCTCCTTTCTTCATCTCTCCAAGTACCAGTGGATATGGTTGGGTCCACCCCAGACCAGTGACGGTCTGTCTCTAAACCCGCCCAGCGGACAGGACGGACCTGATGAAAATGGCGTGCAAACCTCCTGGGAGGATTACCAACCTTTTTATTCATTTGGTACACTGGAGAGAAAGAATAGGAATCACTAACTGTTCTCACAGTCAATCCATTTGTAGCATTGTTTTCATAATAAAACTCATATTTTGTTCTAATGTTAATTTTGACTGTTGTGTTTATTGCCTGTTAGTAAAACACTTGCATTTTAATTCCCTAAGGTCGTGTATGAATATTGGTGTGTGTGTGTGTGTGTGTGTTGGATGTTTTGTTGTGGTTTATTGATGTGATCTTTTCATTCTGTGTGATGAAAATAATTAAAGTTACAGATCCATTTCTATCATAGTGAGTAATCAAAGTCGTCCTGTCAGAAAATCCGTAACAAGTGAGTGATAGAGCTTGAAATTAAATTGTAGGATTTGTCCTTCTGGTTACAAAAATGTGTTGCACTGCTCTCTATTGGACCAGGGAACACATGGCACCCCATCTAAGTACTTGCATGACAAGAATAACTGTACAGACATGAATGAACCCCCTTTCTGTAACAGTCTGGCTCTCGGTGCGGTGCGCCCTGTGCAAGCTGACCAAACCAAAGTTATCATTACTGCGTTTTATTTAATATCTGCTCACTATCTCTACTTTGACTGGTTGAGAAACGTATGTCAATTTACAGTTTAGTGGACGACTTTGTGTCCTTGAAGTTGGATGTTATCAAGTAACTGAACAAAAATCATCTCTCTCCATTTTAGCAAAAGTGATATTTTGACTCATACCATCGTAGAAAGTTGAATTAGTGTAGTAATGCATTCGTATAGGAGTAACCCCGCAAACCTTAAAATGGAGGTCCCAGATGCATTTGTCCATGTAGCCTATAATTAAAACAAATATAGGAGGAAAGACAGTCGGTAAGAATTGTCCACCAATTGTCATATACAAATTGTCTTGTCAGGGTTGAGAGTCTGGCGCTGACGGCGATGGTTTACGAGACAATAATAACCCCATACATGGCAGGCAAGGCAAGCGGATAACGTCAAACGATGACTGCAGTTACCTACTCATCAGTCAGGGGGAGCCAGAGAGCACGGCACAAAACCAGGCTGCCTATTCGCAACCGCAGCAAGTGCAGTGCAGTCGACCTGGTAGAAGAGGAACCGCCGTCGGGGAAGACCCACCGCACGGATGAAGGGACCCTAGCGGATAACTATCGTACATTTCTCCTTTTGATTCGATACCATATCACAACACGCCCCTTCTTCCTACCGGGCTCGCGTCGTCGCCGTGGGTCTTTCGTTCGGAGGGCTCGCCCTTTCTCCAGGAGTCTGAATGGAAGCAGCCGAGGGAGCGGTTGGGCTGTCCGAGGCCAGGGACGGGAGTCCGACATCCGGGGCCACAGCATCCGATGACGGGGACACGGTCATTGGAGTTAGCTATGGGATGGACGCCGGAGACATGGGTACTTGTGTTCATTTGAGTATTCATACAGCAGTTACATTCGTGTCCCTGGTGGTATTGTGGCTGGAAAGTCCCCGACTCATCTTTGCTAGTAAGCTAGGCTAGCTAACGTTAGTTTAGCTGGATAGAATAGGAAGCAGGTAGGTAACGTTAGGTAACGTTAGGTGGCGGCCAGTCAGCAGCACGGCAACCTTGGCTAGGAAATGACGCGACGTTCACAAGAGCGATACGGTATTTGTACCCGGCTTGGCATATTAGAAAGAGCGAATACTGTCAGGAACGTTAAGTCATCTTGCCAGGTTGCTAGAATTACTGCCTTCAGCTCCAAGTCGTTTGCCTCGGGGTGTGACGTTAGGTGTAGCTCAGCAGCGGAAGGGGATGCTCGGTCAGGGGGACCCCGGCCACGCAGCGTGCTCCATGACAGGGGCCACTGGGGATGGGTGCCTTCAGCATCAATGGCCCCTATACAGCACCCCTGGCAATGGTGTAGGAGGCCTCCCTGCACCTGATTTGGTGGCTTTAAGCCGATGTGAAGATCCTTGGAAGCAAGTGAGGATTTTCCACTGATGGCGATGCTGTCCAATGAAAGTTAGCTAAACATGTGTGTCAAGAAATTGTTACTACAATGGTTTCACCAATGGAATACCTTCCAATGTTCATGTATTGTGCGTGATAGTGACGCGTTAACTACACTGTCACTCACTACTGTGTTGTGGGTGATTGTGACCAGGGAAGGTTCAAACTGCATTTGTGTATGAGATGAGGAGAGGATGTTGGGATTCAGGAACCCTCCTCTCAGCCGCTGCCAAACACTGTGGACTGAACCCGGATGCCTTTTCCCTGTGTGTGTGAGTGAAGCAGTATGAAATACATTATACATGTAGTTGCTCCGTCTCTCTCCCTCTCTATGTCTGACCTGACAAGAGCAGGTGTGACGGTTCGGGTGGTTTCCACGTTGGACAGCAATGAAAAAAGTATTTACAAAAGACCAGGAGGCTGTCATCTTCGTGCCCTTGGTTTTATCCACGAGTCTGTGTTTAGGTCCTATGTTATACTGTATATGTGGGAATGGAGTTGGAGAATATAATAATTATCAGTCAGTGTTCAGCAAATTAACTTGTATGGCTCTTTATTTAGCACACTTTGTCTCTCTTGTTGTTTCTTCAAAATAGAAAAATGAAAGTCATTGCTCCCACATTGAACACCTTTTAGGGCACACACTTAATGTTTGCCAGTGTGACTTAACAGTGAATGTGGGAACACTTCAGCTCCACGGCAGTGAAACTAGCATATGCTATGTCACAGTTTGAATTAATTAGCCTTACAATGTGCCATGCAATTTCATGTAGGATAATTGTATCTAAATGTGCGCTACTATTTTGACTTCCCATAGTAACGTTGAGTCTAAACATGGCATGTAGATCTTATTTTCTGACATTTGGTTTGCATCCCCAATATTGTTGTGTGTGCGTCGTCCTCTGATGCAAGGTTTTGTTAGGTTAAGCTGGTTTGTCTGATAAGCATTGCAGCAGGGAGGGGTAGGTGTGTTTCACTCCTATACAGCATCTATCAGTGGAGGCTCTTAAAGGGATAGTCCTCTATATTCAGCTGAAATTTGTTGCCACCCAGGGACAATGTTAAATTCTATGACAACATGATGACAGCGTGGTAATATCAGTGGAAAATCTCATTGATGTTGTGTGTGTCACCCCTCCAATAATACAAAGTCATCAGTTTGCCACTGTACTTAATCGGTCAATGAAAATGCCAGCTGCAATGCACTGGTCCTGCCTTGTCCTGCCTCACTGCTTCCTGGAGGTGGGAGATGTCCACTTGATAAAACCTGTACCATACCACGCGCCATTTCCTCAAACATCCAAGCCAGGTTTCTACACAGGTGCTCACCTCGAGAGTTAACTTCAGATCCTGTGTATTCGTAGTTGTAGGCTAGGTCGTTCAGCTCAGATGCTCTGAATGTGTGAAGAGAACATTATGTGCGTGTCACAGCTGGCTGTTAAGTAGCTCTCTTGAGTATTTAGCTCTATCGTAATTTATCTCTATAGATCAGTAGACAGTCTCCTGTCAGCCTGACATAATTAATCTCACTTATCTTCTCTCCACACCCATACTCACCTCCTCTCACCCTCAATCTTGGGTGTATGCTTTATTGCCTAGCCCCCCCTCCTTTCCTTTCCTGTCCTTTCCTTTCCTTTCCTTTTCCTTTCCTTTCGTCTCTTTATTCCTGAGCTACAACTCATCCCCCTCTTCTTTCCTGTGAGTGATTCCCTTTGCTCAGCCACTCATTCGTTACCATCCCTCACTCCATATCTCTCTGTGTCTGTTCTCCGCTCTAGGCAAGGCCTGTCAGAACTGCTGACGGAGGCACAAAGGGTTGCTGCCTAAAGCGTAATTTACCATTGATCCATCTGCTTCCTCCTTATTCTTTCTTTCGCTGGTGTGGTCTCTCTCTCTCTCTCTCTCTCTCTCTCTCTCTCTCTCTCTCTCTCTCTCTCTCTCTCTGGCTGTGCATGCTGTTTAGGTTGGCTGGCTTGTATCCCATTCGTCAGTTCACAGGTCTTTTGGCGTCATATGGCCATGACGCAGTTCAGCTACGTACTTCTTATGTACTACTGATAGTGCCTTTTGCCCTGGCTGCAGTACTGGTACAGTACCTACATTAGATGGTGCAGTGAGGCAGGAATGTTATGTTTGTTGCTATTTGTCCTTGTGTTTGACCATGTTTTTTGTTTTCTGAGTGAGACCTGGGTAGATTAGTAAGTTGGGCAAAGGACCAGTAAACACAGGAGAGAGACAGAGAAGAGATGCATAAATAATTCTAGTGTTTAGGCTATGTTTTCTTCAGTTGTCGTTTCTTTGCAGCTGTAAAAAGCCATAGAATTGTCATGCATGGCTCATTGTCACTTGCTTTGGGGGTGCCAGCTTGTAGAGCTATTCCTCGTTCTGTTGTAGTCTTAAGGCTGTTTTATGGTTATAAGAAAAGTGTTGACAGGTGTCTTACGAAAAGGGATTTATGGCATTTATGATCAAAAGAAGTATTGGGAGACGTCTCTGGCACGAGCTGTCAGCTGTCAACGGTCATCTCCACAGTAAACAGCTGGACGCTTCTGGCCGGTTTGTTTGTATTTTGGGAAGATGACTGCTGAATACTGTGATATGTTTGCTTTGACAAAGGAGGACATTTAAATGTTACTTTTATTGCAAGTTCATTTATTTATATAGCCCTTTATTACATTACAGCATTTAGGAGACGCTTTTATCCAAAGCGACTTACATGTCATACTGTTGGCGGAGGCAGCCATGCAAGGTACCAACCTGCTCAAAGGGAGCAATTTGGGGTTAGGTGTCTTGCTCAGGGACACTACGACACATTATTTCCCGGGAGGAGCTGGACTTGAACCGCCGACCTTGCAGTTGCGGGGCGGGAACTCTACCTCCTGAGCTACTGCCACCCATCACACCATGCACCACACTATACACAACACATATATTTTTATCAGAAGCATGTCTGTCTCAAAGGACTTTACAGAAAATGAGCCAACTCGATCTACCTGAACATCAATCAGAGGAAATTACAGAATAGTAAAAGACAAACACAGAAACAGAATCAAGTACAAGACAAACAAAATCAATTTAGCAAACCATAGCCCTAACTATTCTACAAGGCCTAAATTACCCGGCACCACCAGCCTTAGACCCTCAATGCATGCAAGGAAAAACGTCCACCAAAACCTTATTAGGTAAAAAATTGAAGAAACCTTGGGTGGGCCAAGTCAAAGAGGGATCCTTCACCAGGACGGCTGAGCAGGAACAGGTGCCGGGACAAACAGTGGAATGTACAATAGCATAAGCAATGACAGTAATATAGGAAACAGATATGGTG
>OMOT01083466.1:0-13780 GCA_900312575.1 Acanthochaenus luetkenii
CGCCCAGTAGCATTAGCATTAGCATCGTGTCTCTCTGGCTGCAGCCCTCATGGACAAGGCAACACTACTTCATGGATTGCATCACTTCCTGTGTACTCCGACCCCCTGTTGTTGGTCACATGGTTTGCTTCGTCTTCTTATGTGTAGTGCGCGCGCCCTCTTGTGGTTAACTTAATGATTGCATTTCACCAACAACTCCCTTTGACACAATTGAGATGATATCTCAAATAGTTCAATTTGATCGTTACGTTTGAAATGTTAATCGACCCAATTATTAACGGTTTTTAAACGATTAACGACTAATCGTTAACACCCCTACTAAAGAGTACTCGTTGACTTGTTGAATTTCAAACCATGTTTGAAAGGAAGATATTTAGACTGTGTAATCAGAGACAATAAGCCAATTCTAAACTTCTTCAAAAGATGGTAGACACTTGATGTAGATTATGTTAAAAATGCTCCAAATTACAGTCAGTAAATTGGAGCAGTCTTGGTTGTTGAGTCACAAAACTCTCAAAAGTCAGGCCCTGATGAACAAAATGTCCAAATCCTCCATGTGGCAGATTTACAGACATACAGGAGCGGCCGATATCTGGTCTGGTGATATGTTCTGACTGACAACAGTGCCAGTGCTGGCATCCTGACAGCTATGCTGTCGGGGCTTGTCATTTTTAGCGTGACACAGATTTGATCCAGACCTGACCTCTTTGACCTTTTGACAGGATTGTTGCTCAGAGAAGCAGTGCTGAGATTGACACAAATGCACAAACAGTAGGCAGACACACTAGCTTGGCAGATTGGCAAATATTTCATCACCCCATGAGAGCGTCAGGGTATTGTACTCAACACAAACAACAGGATTAAGGCAAGGTACAGTAGCGTGGCGGGATTGTTTGAGTGAAACTGCTGGATGTCTTGTTTTTAGCATAAAAAGGGATGTGCCAGTAATAATAACCTAGATTCAAGTTAATGTCTGTAACGACAGAGCAGAAATTCCAATTTGACTGGATTCATAAAGAACAAAAGTTCATTTTGATGACAGCTGTAGGATACAGGGGCTGAAAAATGTATTACCTCATCTAGAGAGTTGTGGAGCACACTGTCTCTATAGCACATCTAAATAAGCACATTAATTGTTTCTCTCTCCTCTAAGCTTCTAGTAACATTATCAATGGATGATCAAGCGCATAAAATTGAAAAATAACCTCAGAGTAATGTATGATTAGTTAATTTAAATTAGATTAGCCAGACGTCGAGCTGTCCTCCAATCTGAGATAGTTTGCTCTCATGCTTGACATTTGCCAGTTGGAGAAGACAAACTATGTTCAGCATATAATTTGTCTAGCTAGTGTAACTTTTTCAATAGTTGACACTTCAAAGTGTTCTTTGTGTCTGAGCTGTGACTGTGTGGGAGAGAGGGGAGGGAGGAGGCAGCGCACTGCCACTCCTCAAAGGGCTGTGTGTGTGTGTGAGACTGTGTACACTAGATGTTGTTAGACTCAGGGATGTAAACTCAATTTATAGTTGATCTACTATTTGATTTCTGTTTATACTGGTGTTTGCTTGCCTTATTGATTGATCTGTTGCTACCGAATACCATTGAAAACTTTGATGTATCTGTGGATAACACCGATGCCATTGATTTTCAAGCATCAGGCAGTTTTAGAAACCTTCTTCCACGTCCTGAAAATAAATTGGAGGAAGAGACCCAGGCCGAAGGGACCGAATGGACAACTCTCAATTCTGTAAGTAATCCTAGCTATTAGGATAATACTGTGTCTCTACAACGTAGCTAGAGTGAAGACTTTTACAGTGCGAAGTGTGGTCGGTGAAATAGCTCAAATAAAACTGTTCGGTACTTTCGGTACATTTCACAGGAGAGCATACTGAGACCTGTAAGAATACACCCTGAGCTTCCTGTCCCGGAAAAGCACATTTATAGTAGTTTTTCCAAAGCTTTTAAGATTGCCCAATATACTATCTATTGTAGCCCAGTGAGAGCCTGCAGGAAAACTGTAGAAAGCTCAATAATGAACAGATCAGTGAAATGATGGTCTCTATGTGTCAATTGCATGGTAGAAAGTCCAAATAGGGTCTAAGGTCCAAAATAGCTAACTTATCCTTTAAGAAGCTTCATAAGACCTCAGCGTTATAAGGAGATAAAAGCTCACCTATGTATGCATGTGCTAAACCATGCATAGCTGTATAAGTAATTAAGGCAATTTTTAAATAAACCCTAAAGGCGATTGGCAGCCAGTGCAAGGATGCCAAAATTGGGGTAATTTGTGTTCTCCTAATCATCCTTGTTAGTAGTCTAGCACCACCTGGAGTCGACCTATCGCATGACAGCGCAGGCACGTATAGAGAGAATTACAATAGTCTAGGCGCAAGTATGATTTTCTCTGATATATTTCTTAATTGGTAAAAACATTAACAGACAAGGCTTGGACTGAAACTGGAGTGAGACAAAATTAAGACAGCAAGGATCATATGGATAATGCCATCAAAGTAACCATGTTTGAGGAGAACTAACATTGCTAGCCAACTTAGCAAGAGCTACAGGTTCGGCATTGCTAAGCACAATGAAGAGATGGACTAGATACTTTCAAGGATTATTGACTGTTTGTGGAGCATATGAACTTAGATTACGTGGCCAGATCCACATAATTGAAAGAACGATGGGGCAAATTGATTTGGAGCAGAGAAACATGACTGAAATCATATTGAATCAAATGCCCTACATGCAATTCTAACAATCAGAGGGGGCCGGTGAAATGTATTTTGATATGTATAATGCTTATAACTTAAAACGTTACATATTAACGTTAGTAACTGTAGGACTAGGTTACGAGACCGTAATGAAATACTGTATAGGCCTAGTTTTTTTCTCCTGAATTATTTTATGTGGGATACTTTCAGTGCACTGCTGTGAATATATAACTTACGTCTATTTGTTGTCAACTTTCCCGCTTTTGCGCTATGAATTGAATTAGATTTATATGGCTGCGAATGATGTTTATGGAAATGTGATTGCTTTGTGAAACTTGATTAGTTGGGGCTGAAATTGAATAACTGTTTAAAATGTTAAAATGCACTAATAACCTATCATTTAAATGTAATTGTCTAATTCAATTCATGCATGTTATGCCTACATTACATAAATTAAATATGATGTCAGACAATAATATGCAAACGGAAAAAACTATTAGTTCTGTTAAATATATACTGTTCGTTGTGGAAGTGTGGAAGTAGACTAGTATGTTTCTTAAAAAAGAACCAAAAATGATTGAATGAATGAATCCTAGGGGACTAGGATATATGCCTGCTGTGTGAAAAATTATCATCTGACGTGCTGGATTCAAAGCAGCCCCACCTAGCGGAAAAGTCACGACACACCACTGAACGCAAGTACTTCAAAAGAAGATAAATTATTCACTGTTACAGGGTTACATTTGGAATGGCTTTTTTGTAAATCACTGCTGTACCCCTCGCCCCGGCCAATTTTTCTAGGCTTATTTCATAAAATTGTATTCGGATGGGCATGCCTCAGTGAACTGGCTTTGATCATCAACCCATAGCCAAGTCTCAGTAAGCAATAAAAAGTGAATGTTAAAAGATGTGATAAAATCATTAATTATAAATGTTTTGTTCGCTAAAGATCTAACATTCAGTAAACCAAAAGTTCAAAATGTTCACTTGTAGTGACATTGGATAAAGGGTTAGATCTGACCTCTAGGCCTCTTTTGTGAGAACTCTGCGCAATGGGTGATGACAATTGACTGTTGCACTTAATGTGAATCAGATTGTACTTATTAATTATATTTGGTCTTGGCATAATGATAACAGGAATGCTGTTGCTGTACTTAAAGTCAATTGATGCCAGACCAGTATCAGAATTAGGACATTGGGGTAGTCAGGAAGACTTACAGGAGTGTAGAGCCAGTTCGATGTTCATGGATAAAAGATGTGATCCTCTTTGATTGGGATGAAGACTGTCATGTTTAAACAGTTCAGACCGGTTCAAGAAAGATATGAAATTATCCACAAAAATTATATCCTTGATTTTGCAGTAGCCTTTAATGTGCAGTTGGCACAGGTGGGAGAACTAAGTCACCAAAAAGAGGAGGAGGTAGTGGACCGGAGATGATGCATTGATTGCCAGTGGCTAGCAGGTTGTGCACAAGGCAAGAGAAGGAGGGGAAGATGGTCCAGTATACAGAAAATAATAGATGAAGCAAAAGCAGCACTCCATACCTTGATGGTCTTGGCCAACACAATATTTGACTGATTATTCTTGGCCATCTGAGAACTTCTTCCCGTAGGTAGGAAACTTGGTCCCTGTGAGATTTTGATAAGAAACCAAAAAGTTATCATCATTGATTATCTATCAAAAACTAATGCTTGCAAAGAAAATATATGTTACCGTATATCTACCCATCAGTCAAATCCAACTGGAAGACAAATGTGAATGATAACAAACAGCAGCTTACAACCAAAGGGCCAAAAAAAAGCATCTACAGGAGATAAGAGCAAAGCGTATGTAAATTACATTTATCTTAAGACGTCCTTATGGCGTCTACCATTGCTGGCATCAAATTAACCGCTAATATTGGGCTTTAATTAAATATTGGATATCGGCCACTCAGTGTCATGGAGGTTCCTCCCTGACCACAGCTACATAAAAACCTGTAAAACCTATAATCTAACTTTAATTTCTATGCAATTGTTCAATGATGTTTTTTTCTAAATGAATTATTCATTTAAATACAATAATGTATCCCCTACCATTGAATAGGGGGTGGGTTCACCCTGCCTTAAAGAGCTACAAACCCTAAACATTTTCTGGGTTTAATGATGGTCTAAATGGCGATTCCAATCTGACAAGAACATGATTCTGGGGGAAGCACTGAAAATTTGTAATTTATCTTCTCTCTTACTGGCCAAACCCTCTCGTCACCAATAACCTATGGGAGCCACTGCACCTGAAGGGCCATGGTGTGGTCGCAGAGGAAGGTCTGGTATTTCAGGGGTATGTGGATGCTCTCCTTGGGCCGGAGGTAAACCCTGGGCCCCGGGGTGCCCTCCTCCAGTTGGAACATGTTCTCCTCCAGCAAGGTAGGTGTTTTGGTTAACGCCTTGAAGTACCGCCATTCCTCTGTGTTGGTGATTACACTGGGCAAAAACATTAGAAGAACATGAGGAAGATAAAGGCAGGGTCATCTGTAACTTAAAGGCTCCATCCAGGATCATAGGTGGGCTCGTTACTCAAAAAAAGGAAATGTGTTACTAATATTATTACTTTTCTTATTACTCTCTGGGAGTAGTAATTTGTTACACTACTCGTTATTACTTTTCCATTACACTCCCAAAACTGGCAATTGCATCATATCTTATCTTTAAACATCAGGATCAATTTCAGTCAGTTTTCTTTTCTGTGAATGATCAGGAAACCAAATGGAGCAAATCAAAGTAGTGGGAATACTTCCACCCAGACAAAGTTTCTACCATTTCTCATCAAAGTGGTGGGTATACGTCCACCCAGAGAAAATCAACTTTACTGCCATTTCTCATCTAAGCTAGCTCAGTGTGAGAGGATTTTTTCATTGGTAACTATAAATAGTTTTACTGATATGGTTATTTGTTACACTAGGCGTTACTGGGAAAAGCAATAATGTTACTGACCACACAACACTGTTCATAATTGGAAGATTCTATTGAACTACGTCATCCCAGTCTTTTTTTTTTCTCTATTAAATTGATTGACTAAGCTATTGGTGCAAGGGCTCAGAGTAACTGACAGATGAACATGAGGTTTATCAGTATTTCCAAGCTGTAAATGAAATAAACTGTATTGTTTATAAAACGAACAATAAAACAGATAGTTGTTCGAGGCACAACTTTTCCATTAGTAAAATATTAACTGTGCAAACAATTGTTTGTAGGTATAAAGTGCATGGCATAGTTGTGTCACGGTCACGATCAGGAAGAAAACGCAAACCATCACCTGCTGCTGAGAGAAAATTGGTCAGGATGTGTCAAGAGTCAACCAAGAACCCCCAAAGAGAATTAGAAGATGATGGAACACAGGTGTCAGTGTCCACAGTCAATTGTGTTTTACATCACCATGGGCTGAGAGGCTGCTGTGCCTGAAGGAGGAAGCCCATTAAGGCTCGACTGAAGTTTGCTGCTGATCACATGGACAAACAACAGGCTTTCTGGAGGAAAGTTCTGTGGTCCGATGAAATAAAAATGTAGCTATTTGGCCACAATGACCAGAAACACCTACCGTCAAGCATGGTGTTATGCTTTGCTGCCAGTGGAACTGATGCTTTACAAAGTAAATGAAATAATGAAGGAGGATGATTACCTTCTAAAATCAGCAACCAGAAGGTTGGGTCTTGGATGCAGGTGGGTGTTCCAACAAGACAATGACCGCTAACAAACATCAAAAGTGGTAAAGCAATGGCTAAATCAGGCTATAATTACGTTTTTAGAATGGTATTCCCAAAGCTCCGACTTAAACCCCAACAAGTGGTCAAAGATTCAACCATAAGCTTGCCATAAGCTTGTCGATGGCTACCAAAAGCACCTAATTGAGGTGAAAATGGCCAAGAGACATTTAACCAAATATTATTATTGCTGTTTGTAAATTTTTGACCCAGCAGATTTCCAGCTGATTTGGTCACATTTTCAGAAGATTCATAATAAATTAATAAAATAATCAAAATTCATGAATTATTTTTGTGACAAAGAAGTATGTGCTTCAATAATTCCATCACAGAAAAACAAGAGTTGTAGAAATTCTAATATAATAATACATGTTCTTTATAAGTGAATGTCAACTTTTGACCACAATATGATGTTATGTAAAGCCCTTTGATACATGCTTATATAAAAGGGCTATATAAATAAACATGATTAGATTAGCTGCAGTACAATTGAGCATGAAATGGTGTTTATATTCCTGTAAAATGAACATCATAGTCAGCCGTATTGCCAAGGATAGGAGACCTACACCAAGTCTCAAGACACTTAGTCACATGAGGTCACTATTCTCTGCAAGCTCACAATAATAGCATTAATAATATGATCAACTAATCATAATGTCGGTTTTTCAAGGTTTCTCAACTTTGGACAAATTAGCATATTGTGCTTGGATTTCTTCTTCTTATTATTCCTTTTATCCGCTAAAAGTATCTGGAGCTCAGAAACCATAAGGCCCACAGCAACAAAACTTGGCAGATAAGTTTGAATGGTCACCAACTACTCAGGCAAAAACATGAAACGGATCGGCCAGATGGTGGCACTATAACAAGTCTTTTTCCTTTTTTTGTCAATAACTTCGGAACCATTTGACTCGGGAACAAAATAGTTTTTTCCATAGATTGACTTTATACCTCCAAAATTTGCACACAGATGAAGCTACACAATGATTCAATTTTTCCCCTGATCGGTTCAATGACATGGCCACAATTAAGTAACAAACTTGACCGGGAATGTGGCTAAGCAGAAAAATGGCCATAACTCATCGACTGTGTGTATCTTCACCAAACTTGACACTTTTGCAAAATTGTCCAATAAGGGGCGCCACACCTTTGAATAATGTATTTCTCACAACTGCATGTACCACATTTCATGAAATTTGATACACATACTGAGTGGACAGGTACAAATCAAAATCTAGTGTAAAGTACTTCCAGTGGGCGTGGCCTATATTTTCACTTATAACTTGGTTTGTGATTGGACGATTGCTACGACACTTTCTCAGCTCCTCAGTAATGCTATTTGGAACATTCCTACAAAGTTTCATCCCAATCCGTTAAACTATCTCATAGACATTGTATTTATAAGTCAGACATTGAAAACAGTAGAAACTCAATTTGACTTTCTAAATACTCTTTATGGCACACTGATCCACTGTATGTTTCAAAATGACACCTTTAATGGTTTATGAATTATATACCGTACACTCCAAAACATCCTGGGTTCTTTTATCTACCAAAAACA
Organism: Acanthochaenus luetkenii; assembly: GCA_900312575.1. Classification (NCBI taxonomy): domain Eukaryota; kingdom Metazoa; phylum Chordata; class Actinopteri; order Beryciformes; family Stephanoberycidae; genus Acanthochaenus; species Acanthochaenus luetkenii. The sequence goes on from OMOT01083466.1 coordinate 8,008, forward strand.
CTGGTTTGAGCCTGTTGGGCCATTTTTGGGTAGCTTTTACGTAGCCCAGCTGCTGGTTTAGTGGCTGGGTATGCCTCAGTGACAGTTGAAACATTGCAGAAAGGACCGCCACTACCGCTCTTCCATTCAGCCACATCATCATGAAAACCCCGCTGCTGACTTATCTGTGGCATATAAAAAGTTTTGGTTAGTTTGGGGCGACAGTAGCGCAGGAGTTCCCGCCCAGCAACCACAAGGTTGAAGGTTTTAGTCCAGCTCCTCCCGAGGAAAATCTGTTGTAGTGTCCTTGAGCAAGACACCTAACCCCAAACTGCTCCCGTTGAGCAGGTTGTCGCCTTGCATGGCTGCCTCCGCCAACGGTATGATGATATATAAGTCGCTTTGGATAAATGTGTCTGCTAAATGCTGTAATGTAATGTTAGACAGCAAGTGGACAGCTTTGTCAGGGAGATATTAAATGAATGGCAGCTTCCGGACCTGATATATTGTTTTAAAGGTAAGCAAATTGAAAGCCTTAGTGATGTGGTAAATTATGTAATTCTGTATGTGTGTTTTCTGTCTTTTAGATCAGGCAATAGAAGAAGAGAGTTTCCTACTTTTAGATGAGGGAACCATAACTGCCTAATACCAAAAATTGGCATCAGGTTGAAGTTCCTAAAATACTTTAGAGAACCTGTAAGTAGATATGGTAACTACAGATGTGAGAGGCTTCATTTTGGTTTATGACATGGGGCGCAATCATTTCCCATCCGTTACATTTCTACATACAGCAATACTTGCTTGTAAATAGAGGCTAGAGGACTTGAACCTATTTTCAGCTCAGACTGTGGTTATTGGAATGTTACAACGCCCACATGAATAGCCAACTTGCCTGCAATAGGCACTGGTTGTTATGGAGTATTTATGAGCTTGTTATAATGTTACTATTGATAGTGTCTCTGCTCTGGAATTGAAAACTTTTATATTTAAAAGATAGTTTAAAAATGTAATGGTAAAAATAAATTGGCTATTGATTATTGCAGTTTATTGATTATTATTATTTATTTTAGAAAACTACATATTTCCCAAAATGTTTTTCCATCATTGTTTCAAAATGTGTCATTGCATGTGTATATGTTGAATGCATTTTTAAGTACACCTGCATATCCAAGTAATTTAACTGTTTAACTAGACATGTGTAGTGTTGGAATAACATTTGTACAGATTTTACTGTAAGGAAACATGAAATTAATAACCTAATCATGAGGTAGAATTTCCCAGCATTCTAGTTAACATGAACCAACATTTTTATTGAATGAGCAACCCATTTATGAGGTAAAATTAACCCAGCATTGTAGTTAATATGAACCAACATGTGGATTGAATACTAAATCCAACTTCCTGGGTTAATTGAACAACCCATCTTTAACCCAGCATGTGTTCTGTCCAATAGTTACCTAGCCGTGTGGTTGGAAACTACCCAAATTGGGTTGCTTTCAACTCAGCTGTTTTTAGAGTGCAATACATTGATGTCAATGAGCCATATACACTTACATTGTATACTTAGGCAAGCAGAATCTTTAAAGTTTTTAAGTGCTAACTATGAGTTGTGTTTATTTTTTTCTTGTTCTTCTAAAATACATTTTCAGTCATATTGGTGTGTTGTGCTCGGACCCTACAATCGCCACTTGCGGCTATATTATATAGTTTAAAATGGCCATGGTGGCTTCATTAATGTCCTCCGTGTTGTGTAGGAAAACATCCTGGTTTGTGCACCAGACAAGCCTCTCAGACAAGGGTCTCTGTTGCTTTTGTTGTCCATCTCCTAACCTCCACCCTTTAGGCCTTTTCACTCCTAAGTTTAGGTTTGTATGCAGGTAATAACTGTATCATGTTATGGTCCGAACTGCCTAAGTCAGGTAGGGCTTTTGAATAATAGCCACTTTGGATATCACCATAACAAAGATCTAGGCATTATAGGAAGAGCAGGTAACATATTGATGGTAAGCTGGTAAATGCTCATCAAGCCTGCAGAGATCTGCCTCTGAGGCATCAGTCTCAGCTTGAGACACAAGTTCATAGATGGTACTGACAGCTGCCTGGGTGTCAGCAGAAGGGGGAATGTAGACCAAAAACAATTTGATCTAATGTATTTCCCTTGTTAAATAATATAGCTAATGTAAGGCTCTCTCTGGCCAGTTATGTCAGTTATGTCAATCAGCCTGTGATATGATGCCCTATGCACAGTGGGATAGCCTAGTTGTTTTAATTGTGCCTGCTCTTACTAAGGGGAGATGTGGATACAATTAATGCCAGGGGTATTTTCTTTACAGTCTTGAGGAGATAATTAATCTAGAATGGGTGATGCATTTGTTTTCTAGCCTACATGGGTTATGTCATGTCTCCAGGTTAATCTGCCTCATTTAAAGCCTTTGCTGTTGGGATGCTGCTATAGGCCACCAAGTTCGAATAGTCAGTAGCTAGATCCTTTGTGTGAAATGCTTGATAGAGTATGTGATTCGAATAGAGAGATTTATTTCCTGTGAGACCTGAACATTACTTTTCTTTCATCAAGCTGTCCGCTGAAAAAGAAACGTCTCACTGTAACCAGTGCCTGTAATCTGGTACAAGTCATTATTTCAACCTACAAGGGTGTTTACTAACAGTACAAGAATCATATAATCTACGTGCATTTACCACTTTTTTACTAATGCTGTGGAACTTTGCTCCAAAGCTGTATCCATTCCCGTTGGTTTTAGAGATCATAATCTAGTAGCTATATGCAGAAAAGCCAAAGTTCCAAAGGCCGGGCCTAAAATAGTGTTCAATAGATCATACAGGGGATTTTGCGGATGATGTTAAAAATATTTGTTGGTCTGATGTGGGTAAAGAGACGGACCCAGATGTTGCACTTGATGTATTTATCAAACTATTGCTTCAAGTTATTGATAAGCATGTACCTGTTAGGAAACTGACTGTTAGAACTGTTAGTGCCCCTTGGATTGTTGAGGAGTTGAAAAAATGCATGGTTGAAAGAGATGAAGCAAAAGGATTGGCAAAAATTACTAAACTGAACAAAAAGAAGAAGAAATAGTATTACGCAAATAAGATAAATAATATGTAACGTGATGGAAAATATATATGGAGTACTTTAAATTATATAAGGAGGAGAAAGAGTAAATCAACTATTGAAGCAGATGGGTCTTAAATTACTAAACCTTTAGACATTGCCAATTATTTTAATCATCATTTTATTGGCAAAGTATGTAAACTAAGACAGAGAATGCTAACAACAAGTTGTGAACCATCATATTTATGTATAAAATACCAAATAATAAAAGACACAAATTGTACTTTTGAACTGTGTAAAGTGAGTATAGAAGAGGTGGAAAAATGGCTGTCTATCAATAATGAGAAACCTGGTATTGACAACTTAGATGGTAAACTACTAAGGATACTAGCAGACCAGATTGCCACTCCTATTTGCCATATCTTCAATTTGAGTCTTGTGAGTAATGTTTGTCCCCAAACCTGTAGAGAAGCTAAAGTCATTCCACTACCCAAGAATGCTAGGGCTTGCCTTTACTCGCTCTAACAGCTGACCAATCAATTTTGTCACCTGTTCTCAGCAACTCTTGGAAAAAATGGAATTTGACCAGATACAATACTATTTCTACTACTACTCTGTTAACAATTTCATAAGTGACTACCAGCATGCTTAAAGGGAAGGTCACCTAACATGCACAGTGCTTACACAAATAACTGATGATTGTCTGAAAGAAATTGAGCAAAAGAATATTGTGGGAGCAATTTTTTTCAGTGCTACCTTTGATGCGATTGATCACAAATGATTATTGAAAAAACTCATGTGTTATGGTTTTGCCCCATCTACATTATCATGGATAGAAAGCTATCTAATGGAACAGAAATAGTTTTTTCAGAACTTTTCAGAGGCAAGACACATAGAGGAAGAGGAAGTTCGCTTGGCCCTTTACTTTTTTATGTTTTTACCAATGATTTTCCACTTGTTTTGGAAAAAGCCTGTGTGTCCATATATGCAGATGATACAACAATATACATGTATGCACCCACAGTTAATGAAATCACTTCAACCCGTAACCCCTTAAGGGCATAAGGGGTTGGAAGAGACAGTAGCATTACGACGCAGCTTGGAAAATTATCCACTCACTCAATGCCGCCGTGTCAGGTATCATATGAAACTAGACACTCTACCCTCTCAAATGATAGCAAGCAATCAATTGTCAAAGCTAAACAACTCCTGTCAGCACCACAGCAAACACACAGCCAAACTTCACATCCAAGTGTCCGTGTGGCACATTTGGTATTTATGTCTTGTTATTTCATACATTTTCTATGCAATTGTCATCAAAAGCAACACATATTGTTTACTTACAGTTTCGGTTTCATTTTCAGTTTATCCTCATGCTTCTCCGTGCCAGCAGGCTTGTTTTGTAGAGAGCTCTGCATAACCTGTCCCTATGTGTCTTTGACAATACACGGTCTTGCCTTGCCATCTTTTGGTCGTTTGGTAGTACTACAGATGAGGACATCACAATAATCGTATTCTACTCCTCACAAGCTTTCCAATGAGGAGTCATGTGTCCATTTACTTGCAGGCATGGCATATATATAGCCCTGCGTAAAGCGATGCAGCTCACAAGGCGCTTTGGGATTTTACGCATGACGCACAGCGCACTTCAACTTTGGGTGTTTTCTCACATTTACAATGTCAAAGAAACAGGAGAAAACAAAGTTCACAGTTTTAGAAGCTCTAGAAGAGATTCAGAGAAGTGACGTTGAAGTTGAGGATTCTACTGATGGTACTGATGAGGAATATATGACTCGGAGGAGGCGGCACATTTTTGGATGAATATGGATCCAGTTTGAGTAAGTAAGCCCCTTTCTTTTACACTTAGAACAACTTTGCAGTACATGTTTGTTAGTTTCACCGATACTGGTGATGGTAAAGAGACAACAATGCCGGTTGTTTATGTTGACCGGCCCCCCTCCTCCCGGTCAGCTGTTCATGTAAACTTTACAAAGGGACAAGCTAATGTTAGCTGACGCAGTCGCATCGTTTGTTTGAAATTCTTGTTGAGTATTTTTTATTGCCATTTCATGATCAAACGAGATATTTGACTTTTAATTTAATGCTGGTGGTTTTAGTAAAGGGTCCAGTCAGCTACTTTATACAGATATTTTTATATGTGGATTATTTTATTTTATTTATATATAACTTTTCGAAATCTAGATTCATTTTGGCATATGTTTAGACTTTTACTACTTTTTTGTAATATAAAATTGTCATAGAGGGGGCAGGACAAGATAAGCCTTGGCTTCATCCTGTCCCTTCTCGAACTTATTTTGTTTAACTTTTTTTTTTAAATTATGGATTGTTTTTGTTTATGGTTCAAGAAAAATAAAGGTCAAATCAAATAAAATCAAATGTCTGTGATCCAGGGTATTTGATAATAGCTAAACATGACTGTTCCGTTTTCCATACCTCAGGCACATTCTTTTTTTATTGTAAATAGTTTTTAATATACCTTTTATACTTGAAGTTGACATGCTGCACTTCTCAAGTGTTTTTTATTATTATTAAGATTGCACTAATAGCACAATTGTATTGCACATATCTTGTTTTCTTTTGTTACTTTCTGACATGTTTATAGCATATACATAATTTTTTGGGAGTCTGTGGTCTTGTTCTATTTTATATATTTAAATGGTAGTTTTTTATATTTGATATTTGAAATAAAACTACTCCTTTTGA
>OMOT01083468.1:6783-26272 GCA_900312575.1 Acanthochaenus luetkenii
ACACACACACACACTCTCTCTCTCTCTCTCTCTCTCTCTCTCTCTCTCTCTCTCTCTCAAACAGAAGTAAAAAATGTCAGGGAGCAAAACCTTGGCCAGCGCTCAGCTACTTAAGCAATACGATGCATACACATGTATTATTTAATCTCTCATGCATGCACACACACTCATCCACGTCTATCTCTGTCAGCAGTTACAGAGATATTGAGATTAACCGGTTGTTCTAATTATAAACCGACACACAGGAGCAGCACCTGGTAGGAGCTTCACAACAAGCCTTTTGTTATTGGTGGCGGTGCAGTGGTAGCTTGAAAGCTTAAAAGTGTTTATGCAAATCTTCTCAAAGCAGGTCCTGCGGTCCTTTGTAGTCCAAAAGGTGAGGCATGGTACAATGGGACCGCTCAAACTAAAAATGGTTAACAATTTAAATACAATAACTCAAAATGCTCGCAAACAATTCCCAGATAAATCACATCGTTCTTTGAGTCAAACAAGCCCAAAGCAAGGGTAAGCCAGCCAGCCAACACAAATAACAGCTCTCTGACGCTTATCCCCTGATTTTAAGCATCTGTGACTCCGTGCAGCTCTCCGTCAACACAAAGCTTGAGAGGAAGCCTGAAGAATCTTCCAATTAGGTGGCATAAGCACATCTTAAAGCTGTAGATGAGATGCACAGCCACATCGCTGCAACTTGACATTCCTGACAGCCACTCCTGTGAACCTTAATCTGTCTGCCGTCCGTGCACTGGACGTTTCACGACAGGGCGGTGACAGCAGTCACGTATGCCGTTGTGGGGAATATCATCAATGGCATGAGAATGTCCATTTCCTGCTGCCTGGAAGAAATATCACTTCGGCCTAATGAGACAGAGAATGAATGGGGAGGCGTTTGAGCGTGTGTGCAGGTGTGTGTGTGTCTCTGTGTGTGTGTGTGTGTGTGTGTGTGTTGGTATCCATTCCCTCTCTGTTTTTGAAACTATCCTCATTATGTTGCCTAGGTATTGTAGTGTTCCATTTGACAATGGCCGTGCCATAGTATAATATAATACAGCTTTCACCATGGCTTGAGAAGCTCGGCGATCCTCCATTATTCACTGATGCACAACATGGCATTACTTTGTCCAGAGAGCACATGAGTGTAATATGCAGAGGAAGGAACTAAGGTAATGTCAGAAGCTGCTGAGCTTTTCATATAATCTCTACTGGTACAAAATATGAATGGCATCTTTTGGACATGTTGTGCTATTGGCTGAAATATATACAGACTATTTGAAATCTACCTGGAGACTTTCATGACTGGTCATGGGGAGAAGTCACTCTTGTTGCCATCGGTGTTCGATCAGCGCATGCCACGTAGGCAGAGCAGATGCTTTTCATTGGAGATTACAAGGTAAGGACGTGAGCATGGATCGCACAAAGAAAGTGCACACACATCACAACATAGCTTATGTGTGTATCACAGTGCCCATGCACCGTGTCGTTTTATCTAATCCGGGATTGGCTAATCCACCCATGTTCCTGATCGCAGACCGGCGGGGAGAGGGATAGAGAAACACCTAGCGACTGGAAAAGGCGAAGGTGCCAAAACCGAAGGCTCCTGCTGCACCTCCTCAGCTCTGGTGGATAGAAACAGAGTGGTAGTCACCATGGATGGTTCAAGTTGACAGAGTGGCAGGCTCCGTGGAATCATGTGCACCACCATCATGGTCCTCTCCACTCTGGCTGTCATACTGCGCAAATATTTCAACAACGAAGTCAAGCCGTGAGTTTTTTCCAACTTGTATTCATCTTGGGCAGGGTTTTGCTGAGCATGCATGCTCCTTTTCAGTATCGTCCTGCTTCACATTCATTCAGATACACACTGTCACACCAAACCACAGGCTTCTACTGTTGGTCTCTGAGCAGCTCCACTGGAGCTTAAGGGCACTTACACAATAGTTGTTGAGGGACGGGAGCAAACCAGCAGTTCAAATCGGTAAGTAAAACCCAGTGGCGTGTCGTGACTTTTCCGCTAGGTGGGGCTGCTTTGAATCCAACACGTCAGATGATCATTTTTCACACAGCAGGCATAGAGCCTAGTCCCCTGGGATTCATCATTCAATCATTTTTTAAAGAAACATACTAGTCTACGTCCAAACTTCTAATACATTTCAGAAATAAAAACAAACAGTATATATTTAACAGAACTAAATTATTTTTCCGTTTGCATGTCATTGTCTGACACTATATTTCATTTATGTAATGTAGGGATAACATGCATGAATTGAATTAGACAATGACATTTAAATGATAGGTTATTAGTGCCGTATATAAATATTATTCGCTGCCGTATAAATAAAATTCAATTAATAATGCAAAAGTGGGAAAGTTGCCAACAAATAGACGTAAATATTCACACCAGTGCACTGAAAGTGTTCCACATTAAATTATTCATGAGAAAAAAAACTAGGCCTATACAGTATTTCTTTACGGTCTTGTAACCTAGGCTTAATGTTACAGTACTAATGTTACATGTTAAGCGATAAGCATTTGGAAAATATAAAAATACATTCCACCGGCCCCTTCTGATTGTTCCAAGTGCATGTAGGGCAATAGATTCAATGTGATTTCAGTTGCTCTGCTCCAAATCAAGGCTGCTCCCCAGAGGAGCTACTCACTTATAGTTGAATTTGGCCCGTCGTCCTTTCAATGAATCTGGCCACATAATCCAAGTTCATATGTTCCACTAAATGTGTCAATAATCCTTGAAAGTATATAGCTCCTGTCCACCTATTCATTGTGCTTAGCAATGCCGAACCTGTAGCTAAGTTGGCGAGCAATGTTAGCTCTCCTCAAACATGGCTACTTTCATGGCTTTATCCATATGAGTCTTTCTGTCTTCATTTTGGAAAGATGCTTAAGATCGCTCACTCCAGTTTCAGTCCAAGCCTTGTCCGATGTGGAAGTTCTGTAAAGTAAGCACGGGAAGCACAAAACAACACGCCGCTTGACACAACCACAGAGCCATGACTTCCTCCCATACCAGTTGATAGCAAAGTTCCTGATGTCTGATTTTCCACGATCACCAGAGGGCTGTTGAATGTTGAGGTTCAGGCTGATCTGGACCCAACTGCTTCACAATAAGTTTGTCAGACAAACTTCTCAGTTCAAATGGTTTTTAAAACACAGAACCAACACTGTTATGAGCAGGTTGTTCCTCTGGCACATTAGCCATTGTTACATTAGCCACTAACAGCTAGCTAACTTTACTCTCCCGACTTCCTGCTCTACCTCTAACAACTAGTTACTATGCATTACACAGTGCCATCAACCAAATCGGGCGGGTGTTTCTACACCCTGGAATATGTGCTTTTCAGCGTGAGCTGTCAACCAATCCAGTGTGGCTGCATTCAACTCTCGCTGCTCCCGTCAGGCGGAGAAAAATACGCCCTTCGGCACACAGACAAAGGCTGCAAGCAGTGTTTTTTCATTAGTCATCCCACTTTTCTATTATAATGTATAATTTATGTGAATATAACAATTTAATTCTATATACATACACAGCGCCACAATTTTAAAATGTATTTATTAGAATAGTTATTTTCCAATTGGGACTGAAGGTAAAACCAGAAACACACAAAAAGTGAGAAAAATACTTTTTACCCCCACGAAAAGATTACATGAAGGGGGCACAGAAAAAAAAAAAGGGCAATAGTCTGACATATAAATCACGCAGTGGAAAGTCAGGGTGGTGGATGCCAACTCCGTCGACCAGTTTGTGTCCATAACACATAATCTGTGTTTCAGAGTTCTTGCTTATTTCAAGAAATGTTATGAGAGCAGGGCTATTCTCAACTTTATTCACATTTGTAAAAGTCTGTGTATATAGAGATTCAAGGCAGAGAGGAAAGTATGGGGTCAAACAAAAACAGCCGTCACAGTGAACATATATGTGCTAACATTAGCATTGATAGAACTTTATATAAATGTTCGCGTTCTTATCTCCCAAGTATCTGGTCCCTTTTTTACCATTCCAAAACCAGGGATTTAGTTTGTGGGAAGTTTGTTTCTGGTGAACTGGTTTTGTGTTCTTCATCTTAGTCTGAGATTCTCAGATGTTCTACATGTGCAGAAATGATTCCACGGTGAGTGTGTGCCAGGAAACGGGCATGGATTACTGTGAAATGCTTTGTGTGTCAGCTCTCTGGTGAATGTTTTGTAATTGAAGGGAATCTCAGAGTACTAGCTGCCATGCTGTTTCACTAGAAACCCTGGTAGATACTGATTACAAATGCCAAGATTATTATGTTGAGTGCAGCAACAATATTGACAGTCTCGAAAAGCTGCCGATCAGGTTAAGATGCTCTTTTAGAAGGTTTGAACATAATAGCTCACAAATGTCAGAACAAACAGTTCATCATGATATATATTTTTGGTTTAGCGAACTGAAGCTAATATTTCATGATGATTCCCACATAAATCCCAAGACATCATTATGAATGAATGGGTTTAGGCGTGGTTCTGTGAAAAGATATTGAAATCCATCGCTAAAGGTACCTGTCTGTAACTTATCTGTGAGATGATTTTTCTAAGTTATAAATAAACTGACATACTGTTCCACTGGTACCAAATTGACATTACATGAATCATCATTCATGAACGTGCCATGAAGCCATTATAAACCACATAATCATGTGTTATGAATGTGTTATTAAGAGTCGGAGAACCATGCAGTTGAAGCCTGGTTGTTCTGATGGCTCATACCATGTACTCACAATATATAATCTTCTCTCTCTCTAATAAAGCAGAGATGCCTTAAAAATTACCTTTAAAAAGGAGCAGAAGAACACAGGGCTGGGAGACATAACAGAGATTAGAGATTGATCCTTTGTGATGAGAGGAGTGATGGATTTGGACTGTCACAGTATCAGTGTTGGCTGCATTTCTCAGGAACTCTGATTTAATCCAAACAGATAATTGATTTGCTTATATAGTCCACTTACCAAATAACAACCCTCCTGTTCTTTCAACATTCACCCAAACAAACAGATCACAAATAACCATGCTGTTATTCAGATGTTGAAGGTTGAAGCACAAATGTTGGATAAAGAAACTCTATTGGGAGATTATAAATTGACATTTGTTGATGAGAGGGGAAATTGATATGGATTTTAAATTGATGAGGATTAGTTATTTTTCTCAGAAATACCATTGTATGAGAGGCCAGTGATGAAATATCCCCCAAAAGTAATTGACTGGATTATAGAACTACAATCACTCTCGAAATAATAGCTGTCCTGTACTTTAAACCTTCAGCTAAACATGTAGTTGCTTGGACTTAATGTACAATAAAAGAAAGCAGTGGTGAATTACATGGCTTTTAATGTGCAAAAGCAAAACAGAGTCCAAGTGTAAGTGCATTCTAAGAGGGAAATATGGGAACGAGAAACTGTCAGAGTAAGTTGGACTTGTATTATAAGATACATGAAACAATGTCACACACAAATGCGCAAATGTGTGCGAGTGACACAATTAGCAATTATGTGATATATTTTGTAGGTGTAAATAGCTATTTGCAAACGTGAAAAATACATTTACCAATTGAATGCATTTGACGTTATGAGCTATAATCAGTAATTATTTTTGTGAATCAATGAAACATTTGCAATTAAATGCATTTGTACACAAATATATTCAAAACTTTTGAAAATGTGTTTTTCACATTTGCAAATAGTTTGCAGATTATGTTGCAACCTTACAGCACACATACACATTTTGCTCTTCAATTTATAGATTGGAGTATGTATTCCTGCATTTGTGTTACAAGCTTGAAAGTCATATTTCAACCTCACACATCTCTAGTACAATTTATTTGGGCAGTTTCTTATTCCCATAGGGAAGGGTGCATAACAGGACCAATAGGTGGTTCTTTGGCAACAGTTTTTGGGGACTTTATATAATTTATATTTTAAGGTGCAATACAGCATCATCGTGGTATGAAATTATTCCTCAAGATATCTTCAACAACTATTCAGACAGTTTCACTTCAAGTAAGATGAATCATTTCAGAATTTCAATGTGTATTTGGATCCAAAGGGATGCCACTGGGCTGGTTTTACTGGGAAGTTAGATGTACCCATTTCTGAATCCACTATCAATTGATAACTAGCTAGTAGGATGTTAACAAAATAGGCTTGGGTTTGTTTACAAGGGACATGAGTGTTCACAGTTCTATTTTAATGTGTGTGAAATGGCTGTTGACATTGTAGTATGTCCTTTAGATGTGATTAAAGGTGTGTTTCTCTATTGCATATCAGAATACTATATGTCCGCAACATGGCTTTCTGTAACATCAGGGCCTCTGGCACCTCTGTGTATCAAGCAATATCCTGTTATTTAATCTTTCTTACTCAGTATATTTTGCATACTGTACAGCCTAAGATTTGAAGAGGTTGGTTCTGAAATTATATACCTATCAAAACTTTTTGACAACAGCTTTTTCTATAAAGATTCTTAGCAACAAAAAAAAGAGTTTTACTTCTTAAAAATAGTTTTAGATAACTGAAGTCCTTGTTTGACAACATGATAACACTTTTACAGACTGGATCCTCTTTGAGATGTTGAATGTTGAACTTCAGTAAGTTTTTCACAATGCCTAGGTTTTTTCCACTTATACTGCATTTATGTACTGTAGGCCTCTTTAGAGGGATCTGCAGGAGTTGGTATCTTTACAACCGTCGATGTCACCTATCAAAGTTTGATCAGTCGAGCCCTGACATGAAGTGGGTTCTTTCACATGTTAACCATGTAGAGCTTTGAAAGTTCTGTTGGATGTGTACATAAAACACACTCACAGGTCACATTTATGGTGTAAATGCACATACAGAAGGAAAAAAACGTTCGCAGAGTTTCCACACTTGATAGGCTCAAAGAAATCAGCAGGAAAACCAGTTTATTTTGTGTGCACTCACTGAGTAATTGTGCCAACTAGCCACCAAACTGTCTTGAAACCCCACTCTGACTTCTGCCGTCTTCACCTCTCTCCCCACCTCCATCCCTCCTTCCTCTCAGCTACCCAAAAGACCTGGAGAATAAAGAAACAACCTCCGTGCAGAACATGGAGAAGTGAGGATCCCTGTGCTACCAGGCATCAGGTAAACCATATTATATCAGACAGACGTAACCCTGGGCGGGATGCCAGAGGGTGACCCTGCGACCTGCAGCTCGTGGGTAAACACGGTAAATCGGTCAGAGGGCATTCCCTTCTCTGCGAGTTTTGTGTAGTATCACCTTTTGCTTGACTCAAGGTTTAAATAAATAAAGCAGAGTCTCTGGAAACTTGAAACCACTGCCTGCTGGTGTCACCCAACAACTCAGAATACTTCAGGAAGATGTATTGGTATTCAAAAACGTACAGCTCATTTTAATGATGAATCTTTTTTGTCTTTTTTCAATGTTTCAATGACAGGCAATTAGAAACGAGGCTTGGTTATTTTTATTCAACCCTCGTCCAGTGATTTACTAGGCAGTGAGTTGGCACAAATGGGCAAACACCACTGATGGGAAAATCAGTGGTAGTAGCCGGTCTGCATACTGATTGGTATGTCATGAGGGGTCACTATAGCTCATATCACATTCAAACTACATGGCACATTTGTTTTTAAAATGCTTACGCTTTGTCTCTCCCACCTTCAACAGGGAGCTGGAGGATACAATGATAAGACTGAGTAGGAGCGTGTTGGTGAGGCCTGCATTATTCTGTTTGACACATCGTGTCCCATTTCCAACAGTGCACGCCACTCTCATTCAGCCAAACCCGCACACTGCACACGGGCATGCTCTATTGTTTAAACCCATATGCCAATTAGACATTTCTATTCATCAGCAGCAGTGTAGTGAAAGGTAATTGCTCTTAACTGGCTCCACATCTAGAATTATAGATAGTCTTTTGTCAGCTCATTGTCTGTCCATCTATTCTGCTACCCTACAGCCTAATAGCACAATTACATTTCTCCAGCTGCAGCTGAAATGGCCTGCGTTGTGTGGCGATGATGATTGCAGACATGAGGAATTAGTATAGGGAGTTTCTCCTTCAAAAATGGAGCCCATGCACACCCATTGCACTTACCGTTTGGCTCTGTGGTAAAGAGTATCGGTTTCCAGCATCAAGTTGCATTGTGGAAACTGTGTGGAACACCTGAGTGAGCCGGAGGGGGTCGGTGCAGTGACCCAACACTGCGGCTTGGTAGCACACTGTGTGGAGGGGGCAGACGGTCCTCGAGCATGGCTGGGACACGGGACAGCAGGGCAGCTGGTGCCCGTTTGCCGGAGCACTGGAGGGACGTACGGGAGTGGAGCATAGAGAAAAGACAAAACCACAGAGTAAGACTGTCTCTGGCCTCTGAACCAGTTCTGCCTCTCTGTCTCTACACACACACACACACACACACACACCAATACATGATAGAGACGTCACACTCGCACCACAGCTTCCCCCTACAGAGCAGATGAGCTGATTAGATTGTGCAGCACCTTGCTGCAGAAATGTGCATATTGATGAGAAAAACAGATTTCTTGAAACGACTGTAACTCCTTAATGCTTTACGATGCGGGGTTCGTGTTAATACCACCCATGTGTTATGTGACGACCAGTATGTTGACGTAGACACATTTCATAATTAATGCATGAATTAGCTCAATGCCATCATTAGTATAATTGGTTATGTTAAAATACCATGGTGATTATCTTGTTAACTATGCTGCTTATCACTTCCCATGCTGATCACCATGCTGAATTTTGAATGTATCTTAGAAGTAATTATCTCGGATGTCATGGTCAGCTGCATATAGCTGGCAGGGATTCTGTATCTTGCTCAAGGACACTTCAGCAGGGGGAAGGCTTGGGGACCTTGGTCTCCTGGTTGAACGACAGTCTCTCTAACAGTGGCGTGTCGTGACTTTTCCGCTAGGTGGGGCTGCTTTGAATCCAGTCAGGTGATCATTTAGTCCCATAGGATTCATCATTCAATCATTTTTGGTTCTTTTTTTAAGAAACATACTAGTCTACTTCCACACTTCTAATACATTTCAGAAATAAAAACAAACAGTATATATTTAACAGAACCAAATCGGGCGTATGTTTTCTACGCCCTACAATACATTGAATTTCAGCGCGAGCTGTCAACCAATCCAGTGAGGGCTGGTGTGGCTGCATTCAACTCTCGCTGCTCCCGTCAGGCGGAGACAAATACGCCCTTCGGCACTCAGACAAAGGCTGCAAGCAGTGTTTTTTCATCAGTCATCCCACTTTTCTATTATAATATATCATTTATGTGAATATAACAATTGAATTGAACAATGGAATTGTATATATATACACAGTGCCACACTTTTAAAATGTATTTATTAGAATAGTTATTTTCCAAGTGGGACTGCAGGTGGGGCGGCGCCCTAACGCCCCTAATGGACGACACACCACTGCTCTCTAACCAGTAGGACACACACCACCACCAAAAGCATCTGCACTGACAAACAAAATATAAAAGGTTGAGTGGAGAGATATGAGACGGGTGAGTCAGAGGGTTAGGAGTCCTGGACTGGGTGCTAAAATCTAAAGAACCCTTATATCACAAATACTGATGTGTAACATTTGGTGTGTAACAAAGTAGCATTCATTTTTAAAACCAAAGGATGGTAGAATCTTCTCAACCCTTAGAAGAGCACGTAATGCTTCCTGTGCGTTATCCCCAACACAGATGACTGTGGGAGTATTGCTGACCGTCAGACGTGCAGCAAGGCTGAGCAGTTCCTGGGAAGAAAGTGAGCTTGCTGAATATTTTATCAAGCAAATTAAATGGAGAATCTCTCTCTCTCTCTCTCTAGATGTGGGTTCTAGATATAGAATGTGTCCTCGGGTCCATGGCGAGACAACTGGTGAGTTGAAGGGCAACCATGGCAACTTCTGGTGCTAAAATATTGACTCATTGTGTAGATATACTGTTGCTAACCGGTGCAAGCCGAAACGTTTGCAAAGAATTGCCTTTGAATTTGGTCATTTTTAGCTCGTTGTGGGCAGTGAACTGTCCAAAGTAACTCACCCGTTCATGTTTCTCAGAATGCTTCTCTGGAGAAATATCCTCGCCATAAATGTGGGAACAGCCCAGACAGCCCTCCCGCCTCTTCTCCGACCCACAGCGGGTCTCTCTCCAGCCAACCAACTGTCCTGTACAGGCAGCTCGAGATCTACATGAACCCATACAGACACTAGCTTGTATTTTATGCTTGTTTTGACATTTGAAATGTTTGCTGCCCATGTGAAATCTCATTTTGCGTTGCTCCAACAAATTAGAGGCCTCGACAAGGGATATAGACTTCCGGCATCTTTGTTTGGTTAATGAGGCATGTGCTTGAGCCAATGTGGTCAAGCCTAACTGCTGCAATTGCTCATAGCATGGTTTCTTCTCCTTGATGATACGTTGCTGTTTGACATTCAGCAGAGGAAAAGTATCATTACTCATTACGGGATCATTGTCCACACAGCAATAAAACGTTCTCTGGAATGACTGCGAGTTGTTCCTCACTGCTCAGCTGCCAGACTTAAAACAAACAAGTGTTTTTTGTGATGCGCAAAGCCTGTTGCGTCTTTATGGGAAGGGAAATCCTTGATGTGGTGAAACCCACAATGGCACTCACTGAGAGCGTGTTTCCCCTTCTCCCTTCTCAGTTGAAATATACCAGAGAAGGGGAAAGACGCACTCACTGAGAGCGTGTTTCCCCTTCTCTGGTTTACACAGGCACAAAGACATCGCTGAAAAACACTGTCGGTTTCATTCTTTTGCATCAGCTGAGCAAAGCTACAGGTATGACACATGGACAATATGACTTTAATCCTTCAAACATTCTCAAGCGTGTCGAATGAGGACTAAATCAGTTATTTTAGTGATTCAGGACCCGCTCAGCAATCAATGCTGTGTTTCGTTCTCTTTATGAGCAGGACCATTTCCTTTGTCCCCAAATGAGATCTTGTTATTTCCTGCCTGATTAAATAAATGATTGAATCCGTGTTGATATTAAGGTTGTTTTGCTGCTGTTGTCCTGGGGATACCGCTGTGCATTCGATTTACGTTCCACAGGGACGACAGGCCACCGAGTTATTTCTGGAAAGGGACAAAACCAATCGCTGCGACAGGAATATGGCCAAGTGTTACGCATCGACTCCATTAAGAAGTCTATGATCGTAAATGTCTCTCTGTTTGTCATTGCGACCACTGTGCACCGAATCCCTCCAGCCGTGGTACACTGCTGGCAGAAGCCCGGGGAAACTAATGAGCCTAATATGACCCCAGGAACATCGCCTCTGCCAACCGTGCACTCTAAATCTGCCTGTGTAATCAAGGGAGTGCAGGACATGAATATCTGCCGATAGTGGCGTCGGCACATTCATATCTCGCTGTTGCCTCCCGCCCTGATGAGCCTGTCTATCTCAAATCACGAGGCGAGAGCGTGGCATTTGTGCACGGTGAAGTAGAGCATCTTGGGTACCGAGTATGGTCCTCCTACACACTCTGGCAGACCATGGGAGTTAATCTAATGATGGGGGGGGAGAGCCATGACTCCTAATGGCCTCAGGGAGCGAGAGAGAACCAGGGGCAGAAAGATAGGGACTAATGGAGACAAATACAGATCCCTCATTCTTCCCCATTTCACTGGGGTGGCACACTTGTATAGGCTTAATAAGCTCTCATCTTGACTTACAGATTCAATAAAGAAAACCCTGACTGAGGACTGGGAAGAATCAAAAGGATAAAAGTGAACGTATTGACTCTTGAGACGCTGATAAGGCGTTTAAAGTGATCGGTCATGAATCATAAAAGCCTACAGGTACATGTGTAATAATAATAATTACTGGCCGTCATCCACCAGCCTTGTCAGCCTTACACCAAATCAACTACCTCACAGTTCCCATAGTGGTAGCTCCTTTATCCATTTGTCTCGTCGAGTAACGCCTCTCGTCGACAGCTGTGAATGACCCCGCTTCTATGGTGATCCGCCCAGCGATGACGGCGCCTGAGCCTCATAATCAACAGCAGGCGGATAAGAGCGAGCAGCAGTCTCCTGCAGTGAGCGTAAAAATTGGGATAAGATGCCACTCAAAGGCAATTAGCGAACACCAGCAACAATACCGGTCCTCCGACCCCTCACACATGCACGGACTCTATTTCAGAGGTTGCGGTGAGGTCAGCGGGCTGTAGTGGTTTGGAGAGGTTGTCAGAATAGCAAGGTGCCCCCTCAACCGGCATGACATGTTTTGTTCTCGGCTCTCATTACCACCAAGGTGCCACTTCAGGAAATGAGCAGCCAAAGGCACTTCGGGACAAAGAGGAGCTGCATCTAATAGGCCTTGTATTCGAAGAGAAAGGTGACCCTATGGGTGACACTCTGTCTGGGTCTAATGACAGATAAAACGGATCCATTTCAGTTGATTCACTGATAGTCGTTATTGCCATTAATAATTGACACACACCCTACCGACTATTTTCCGGATGTGATTTGAAAAGATGATGTAAGAAAACCAAACCAAAACCGTGACACACCGCAGACACACGAGTGTTGAACATGAAAGCAGAATTGTCCATTTTTAACCTGGACTCTATTTCCCCATTATTATACCAGTCGACCAAAATCTCGTCAACTGCTTCACTGTAGAAAAAGCACCCTACGCATTGAATGCAATGATGCTCACTCTGTAATGAGACATGTGGTATTTCATTTTCAGTTTATGACCCGACAACTTTCATTAAGTATTTTGCACTACTTGACACTACTATGTAGACAGGCGGCCGCAGCGGACCGGCATAGACTAAACATGGAAGTGTGAAAACTATACAAGAAGGGCATGACTTTCCATTTCAATCTTTTTACCAACATACCGACATATCTCATTACAAGGCTAGCAATCAGTATGTTGACACAGACAGGTGTCCATCAGCCCTATGGGACTGTATTGGGCAGCGGCACATCGTGGTAAACGACACCTGAATAGCGCTATAGTGAAGCGATTGACGAGATTGTGGTCCACATCACAGTGGAAAAACCCGGGGAAATAGTGTTCTGCTTTAACCTGAAGGGTACATGCAGAGGGGTGACTGCTATACCTGACTGCTGCCTGGCAGTTGAGAAAGCGTATGAAAGGGCAACAGATTACAGTCTTGTTTGCCCATGACCACATCTCCCTGAATTCACCCCCAAGACATGTCGTACACTACTATTGCCCACTGGCCGCGATGTTCAATGAGTGTGTAAACCGCACTGCGTTTCAAGAGTTAAATGGACTCCCTCTAATCGAGACGGGCAAGTTTGGTTCAGTCATTTCGCAACACTGCATTTCTCCCCCTACGACACATATCAGCGCACATATCATCCTAATCCGGTCACCTCCGATCAAATCCCCCAACCGTGCTCCAACAGCCAGGTCATGGGAACGAGGGCGACCCAGTGCCGCACCCACGTGCACTGGAGAAAGGGGAGAGGGAAAGGTTGAGCCCTCTGGAGGTGTCCTGCGCCTAATTCTACCTAACATCTGAGATGGGAGGTGCCCACTTGACAACCCCAGTGACGTTCCCGCTGTCATACGGCCCCCGTTTTCCTCTGACCCCCAAGAACGTTTTCTACGTCTGCGCTCACCCAATAGCATAAGGGAGAGTTGCATCAGATCCTGTGTATTGGTAAAAGTGGCATACTTTATTATTGACCATAATCACAGTTTTTGAGTATTAGAAGGGTTTTGAACTTGAGAACAGACTAATTGGACCATCAGATCATTGGGCCTTCTGTTTTTAATGCCAATGGTAGTACTTTTTCATTAGCAATTCAGTGTCATCACAGCTCATTTACAACAATATGAGGAAATTCTACATGTAGCATCCTAGCAACAAGGCCGACGTTTTTAAATAATTGACTTGTGCATTTCTTATGGATATCTTGCACGCATTCAACCTTTCATTGTTTGCCAGCAAGAGACAGGTTTGCATAACTCTTATATAATTTGGGCACTGCCTTGACAAAGGGGGGTGGGCTTCTGGAGAAACAGAGCAGAATTAAGGGGCAGCATCTGAAGGAGAGCCACGCCGACGGGCGAAACCCTTCTGCACGCCCTCAGCACTAAACGGCCCAGACGGGGACGCTGATGCCAACGCAGACTAAATGCTGAGGCTTACAACATTCCCTTCCTCCCACTCGGCCATCTTCCAGTGTATGTGTGTAAAAAGTGTGGGGAGGTAATGGGACAGAGGCAGGCACAGTGAGGTTTATGTCATATAATCAGGATTGAGGGGAACATATTGACCATATTGATCACTGGGTTGACATCTGCACTGCGTTGTCCTAACAACTGATAATAGCTGCTGTATCGGTTATTTCATTTGTGTCAATGGCTTTATGCTCAGGAGATGAAACCAGATGGTTAGAAATGCCAGCGATTGCAATTAGCGCAAACTGGCAAGAGTGCAAGGATGATGCCAAGAAAACATGAGTTGTTTTCATCGTCCTTTTGAAATTAACCCTATACAAGCTATAGGCTAGTACTCGAGATCATGTGGGAGTGACAGCAGTATCTCTTCAGCCCCATGAAAAAGATCGTATGCAGGGGCGACCCTCTTCCCCCCTTCAGGACCAAGCAGCAGTACAGCGCACAGCTGGAGGACAGTGGAAGACTACTGCTGCCATTCACGACTCCTCTCCCGCTCCTCAGCTGTGCCATTTTCAATCAATAGCAATTAAAATCAGCATCTACCCTGCAGTTTGAAATGAAAGGCGTCTTTTGTTGTGAGGCCGACAGTGACAAGCTCAAGAAACACGCACGTTTCCAGAGGCATTTTCCCCCCTGCAGCAAATTATATAACATCCATTTTCATGTAAAGATTGAATGCCTCTGGGGAGAAGACACATTCACTAGAACGTGGGAATTGAGGTGATATCTACCCATCTTCTGGTGTGAAGTGGATGAAAAGCATTGTGGCACATTATGTGGCACAAGACTTGCATGTGAATAAGATCAACTTGTTTCCCCTCTGGCTCCAGGTGTTTACTGGGACCACTAATTCCCATCTGCATATATGCAAGCCTCCTCCTCCTCCTCCTCCTCTTCTCCTTTCTGCAGATCATCTGCAGATCAACGCCTGGAGCATTAGCTCATATCACAGTAACAAGAACGCAAGAGTGACTTTGATTTGAGCAAGGACAAGTTAAACTTACCTACTTCATTATTTTCTCCAAGCAGCCATACTCCTCAGATACATGACTGTCGCACTAATGCAAGAATAACTGCTGTAATAGCTATTGTGAGAACAACTGCACCGATGCCAAAATATAGTATGTAAAGTAGTAAGTATGGCTACAAAGCACATTGGGCGGCACGGTGGCGCAGTGGTTAGCACTGTCGCCTCACAGCAAGAAGGTCCTGGGTTCAAATCTCACCTGGCCCTTTCTGTGTGGAGTTTGCATGTTCTCCCCGTGTTTGCGTGGGTTTCCTCCGGGTGCTCCGGTTTCCTCCCACAGTCAAAGACATGCAAATATATGTGTTTGTGTGTAATGTAGTATATGATGTGATGTACTATGTATATGATGCAATGTAAAGCCCTTTGAGACATGCTTCTATAAAAGGGCAATATGAATGATTGTACAAATGCCACAGCAATTTCATTCACGAGAACTTCATCTGTACAGCACAATTTGGTTCACAGTGGTATTGCATGCTGTTTGGTTAGAGCACTTTAAGAGTTTCAGAGCAATTGTGATTACCAGCTGCCTTTTTCTGAATCCAACATCGCCACCTGTTGGTGGACATATGATTTAAGTCATAGCTCCTTTTATCATAATTCTAAATGCAACAGCAATGTAATGGAGTTATGAAGAATGGGTGAATGTTCATTTTAATAGTACATTCATGCAGGCTGGAAAAGTGGAGCTAAAAACAGACATAGTACATCAGTAAAGAGTAGTAGAGTTTGGTGCTCTAAAACAATGTGTGTATTGACCATATTCACTGCAGCCGGCAGTCTAAGAAGACAAAAACCCTATGTCATAATATTAATAATGAAGAAGAGAAAACGTTTTGTATACTATATTTTGATGGGGGCGGCACGGTGTCACAGTGGTTAGCGCTGTCGCCTCACAGCAAGAAGGTCACAGGTTCGAATCTCCGCCCCGGTCCCTTCTGTGTGGAGCTTGCATGTTCTCCCCGTGTTCACGTGTGCTCCGGTTTCCTCCCACAGTCCAAAGACATGCAGGTCAGGTGAATTGGAGACTCTAAACTGCCCGTAGGTGTGAATGTGAGCGTGACTGGGTTTGTCTCTCTATGTGTTATCCCTGTGATGGACTGGCGATCTGTCTCCCTTCCACCCAATGCATGCTGGGATAGGCTCCAGCCCCCCCGTGACCCTGAATAGGAGTAAGCGGGCATAGTGAATGGATGGACTCTTGATACTAGATATTTGCAGTTTGTATTTGACTAAATTAATACAGAAAGAGAGTGCATCCCAACAAGTTGTAGAGCACATTGTGGCACACTTGTGTCCACGGAGCCGGACATCAGAAATGGATTGTCCACACAGAGGAATACTGGAAACAGCGATTTAATGACTGTTTCAGGAATGCAACGGGTCAGTCTTTTATCAGCAATGTCACTGAGGGGGTCGTCGTAATCCTGTCCAGGGTTCGATACACAGCTCAGGTCCGGGGGTCAAGGCAGGAGAAGGGTCGTCAAACAGGCAGGGGTCGATACCAAAGAGGGTTCTCAGACGGGCAGGGATCCAGCACACAGCAGGGTTCTCAGTCCGGTCAGTCATACACACTCTAATCAATCCTTGCTTGCTATTCGCTACGGTCATTCTCTTCCTTCCACCTTCCATGGGTCACACACCTCTCTGCCTTCTCTCGCCCTATTTAAACTCTGCCGCTCTCTTTCCCCATTGGCCCTGCTCGATCCTCCTAATGGGCTCAGCTGTTTCCTATCACTTGCTGATTGGGGCGGACGGCGGTCTCTGGGCTTTAGCGTCCACGTGGGGAACGGCACGTACCTTCACCTCCCCCCTCTTACACTCCCTCCGTCTGCCACAATGGTTAATCGGGGGCGTTTCAGTATGCAAATGACCAAAATTGAGTTCGTAGGACAACATTTAGAACGTTTTCTGCACACTGCTGATGAATGAGGGCCCAGCACTATTGATTATGGCATTTACTCCAGCTCTCTTCCATCAGAAAGCAAACAGTGCTTCTTCTTCTTTTGTGTGAGTCCTAGGGGTGAATATCATTTTTGGAATTCAACGTTCACAGTAAGCAATGCTATGCTTACTTTGAGGAGTTGAAGTTGCTGTTTTTAGTTCACTTCAACGAAGTTTAGCAGGGTCACCACGAGCAGGTAAACAGCATGACCTGCATGTCTTTGGACTGTGGGATGTAACCGGAGCACCCGGAGGAAACCCACACAAACATGCAAACAGAAAGGACTGGGGCGGAGATTCAAACCCACGACCTTCTTGCTGTGAGGCGACAGTGCTAACCACTGCGCCACCGTGCCACCCACAAACAGTGCTGAAACACCAGCAGTTCCTGCCTCTATTTAATGAGGATTATTAATCCACTGCAATATCAACTATGCGTTTATGTGTTCTGATCTCTGGAATTAAATGGTCTGACTCAAGTTCTCTTCTTGGCCTATATAACACAATTCAAAAGAGATTCACAATTTCTAACATTTCGGGCTCACAATCTAACCACTAGGAGCCCTAAGATACCCAGTCATCAATTTGAAAGTGCATGTGCATCATAGTTCATTTGTTTTAGATTAGGTTAATAATCATTCATTTGTTATTCCTAGAGCACATGTCAGGAATATTGATAATTTCACATTAAATCCAGATAAATCTAAGAATCTGCATTTTTTTAGTTTTTTTTGTTGCTGATTGCGATCAGCACTAAATGTGTGGGCGTATCTGCGTGATTACTTGATTTGCGCAGTTTCTTTAGTGAATTGGACATTAAGACAGCACAGATTGCGTTCACAATTTAAGTGCAAGAAATGATGAAAAAAAGTGATTTAGGGAAAATTAGGAATCCAAACATGCCATTCACTCACTACTGTATCCAATGCATCCATGAAAACAGCCTACAGATAATTTCACCAGAAATCACCTACAAAGCTGCAAAATAATGCATATAGTTTCAAACTCCCTGGCTTGCCACAATTCTTCTTCTTCAAATAGTTCTCTCTTGTGATACATTTTTTAATGAGTGTATTTGCAATGATGGTACTTTTTTCAACAGTGCAGATTGAGAAATCTGTATGAATTATATGGGGGAAATATGAATAGTGAAATGTAGAGAATTGTTGACAGGAGTGGATTGGAAAGCAACTTAGAGCTAAAAGTGTAGTTGGGGGTGGCGGGTGGGGTGGATGTCTTTGTTGCTGACTCGCACATCTGAAGAGCCAATTTGTTTTGTAAATGAACACAAGACAATTGATCCTATGACGTCTGACTTGTTTGGTAACGATTTAGAGACAAATCTAGCAAGAATGGTGAGATATTTTTTTACTCCCTCCCGTGTGTGTAGGCAGCTTGAGTGTGAGGGTCTGAATGTATTGCTGCTTGTTATGATGTACATGGTCTTGAATAGACTGAATAAACTGCACTGAAGTGTTGTTATATGTTATATTGTATGTGTTCTCATCTGACGACTGTATGATGCAAAAATACTTTCCTAACGGATTATTAACCTCTTCCACCCTAGGGTGCTGGGAGGGTATGCTCACCTGAATGAACGTACCCAAACTAAAACAAGAATAGCTCCACATCTATCAGGTCTATATGCATGACCGTGACACCTATGGACAGACAAGAACTTATCGAATATATTCCCAGTATCAGTAACCTTCTGACTGTTATTATGCCAGAGTAAACTTAGATAAACCAAAGGAGAAATTTAGATTTATATCCTCGCCTGTTTTCTAAATTAAACAGTGGATAACACCATGATAGCAATGATCCCATGTAGAAAGATGCCACTGAGTCTATTCAGCAACTCATTGACTACAACTGTACCAAAGCACATAGAAATACAACAAAGCATATAGGTTCTACAGAGGTTTTAGTGATGATAGTACCAGGCGGACTCTCCATTTTTGCCATTTGGATACCCAAGGTACCCAAGTGTGCCAAATGGGTTTTTTACCTCTTGGAAGGGAATCTGGCTGCAAAATACTACTAATTCCACTACATGAGAATATGTGCACACAATGCAGCCTCAGGCCATGACATTTACCCTGAGCAACATCATATTTCACCATTGTGCGCGCGCCATGCGTAAAGTCCCAAAGTATCATGTGGGCTGCATCCCCGTTACGCAGGGCTATATATATGCCATGTCGGCAGGTACAGGGACACATGACCCCTCGTTGGAAGGCTCGCGAGGAGTAGAATAAGATAATGTTGATGTCCTCATCTGTAGGTCTACC
>OMOT01083481.1:0-10062 GCA_900312575.1 Acanthochaenus luetkenii
GGCGGGAGGGTCTGTGGGTTTGGCAGTGATGATTGGAGGGTCTGGAAAGAAGAGAGACAAAACATGGTCTTGTTTAAAAACCACTTGTTTTGCACCTGCATTTGTACCAAGATTCTTTTTTTAAATACATAGCGTAGGAAGGACTGTGCGATATGGACAAAATCTTCTATCACGATATGGGTAATTTCATATTGCGATAACGATATACATCAAGATATAGTACACTTCTGTAAATTCTATGAAGAATGTACAAAATAACCACATGCCTCTAGGGCTGGGTATCGCCACAGATTTGCTGAATCGATTACATTCCGATTCACATGGTCCCAATTTGATTTGATCCGGTATCTATTCAGTTAGAGATATTTCAGTTACAATACCAATTTTGCTTGGAAATGAAAGAGATTCTCAGAGAACAAATACTGTGAATTGTACAAGGAACCCTCTAACCTGGCGCATTATTACAAATGTTCATTTGAGAATTGACCCCAAAGCAGTTAAATTAATGCACTTTTTATTTAACATGACCAACACACTACAGCAGTGTATCAGAAGAGAAACAACCAAAAGAGACAAACAACCACATATAAATTGATAAACCAACAATCATCAATTTAATAAGGCTCTGAATTGCCTTTGAAAATAGTGCAAGAAATCTGTTTTTTGTTGAAATACAGTCTTGTAAAACCTCTGGACATTGTAAACTGTAAAGTCCATGAAGCTAAAGCCCCTTCATGACTGCTTTCTCACTTCTTGGAGATTGTAAGGCTGTCTTCAAAACACCTGGGAACTGGGGAGTTTCCACCTCCAAGTGGAAACTATGAGGCTTGAGTGACGCATCTGCATTTTGGATAAAAAATAACGTTGAAATCGACACCAAATGAGTAGTATGCGAGTATCGATACCGGTTTCGATCCGCCCATCCCTAGTGGATAGTCCTTTCCTAAGTTAGCCGCACCCTCAGCAGATGGTTACTGTAAAATGATGACGGAGGCTTTTATCTGAACAATGTCTCTTTCAGCTCTTTCAGTCCGTATCCTTGTCTACTCTACACATGTCTCTGTATTACCGTAACTCTCTTAGTAACATTGCATTGTAGATGTTTACCTTATATGACAGTTACTGCAACTTGAAACGCTCCAAGATTTCTCTATATTTATTTAGGCAAGATTCTCAGTCTATATTCTCTGTGGCTTTGGTAACTTTATACTTGTTTGTTGCCATACTTGTAAACAAACGTGGCGGAGACACGTGTGGTGGAAATTACATAAACCTGTTAAGTGACATCATGCCTCGTTGCGCGAAGAACCAAAGGCTGGCCACGCAAGACTAACGGGGTTAAAGCTTCACGCATCCACAGGAAAAGGCATATATTAAAGATTTAAGAATCAATAGTTTATTTCCCATTTCTCCCATAAATGGGAACTACGATGAACATAAAATGTAAAAAAGGTGCATTTTCAGTTGTGAACTTCCAAATAATCCAAACACTGCCAAAGGTCATCAGCAGGGAGAGATCATGTAGAATTTAAAGTAATAAGAATTCACTAATCTACGGAAGAAGTCAACTAAAGATGATAAAAACATACCGGATTATTCACAGCCCGGTATGACTGTGGTCAAGTGAGCAGTCTCTTGTGAAACCATCTTCTGAGTCAAAATAACTGTATCCTCAGAGCATTTGGTCAAATATAGCAGAGCTAAGCGGTCCAGATTATATACAGAGCTA
Organism: Acanthochaenus luetkenii; assembly: GCA_900312575.1. Taxonomy (NCBI): domain Eukaryota; kingdom Metazoa; phylum Chordata; class Actinopteri; order Beryciformes; family Stephanoberycidae; genus Acanthochaenus; species Acanthochaenus luetkenii. Next base: position 1,730 of record OMOT01083481.1, read on the forward strand.
CACTCGTGATAAGAGCTGAAGATCTATCACATACAACGTTTTTCTGGTTGTACATCAGTGGAATAATTAGTGCGACTGAAAACTGTTGTTCAACAGGCAGTTCAAAAATGAAAGAGTTTAATTCTTTGTCACGCTCTTCCGTGTTTGTTTGTTATTCCAGTCCACGTGTAGAGAACGTAAAGCGGGGGCGGGAATGGTGTAAAATACGTCCGTAAAGTAGTTCTGCTGGTTTTTTGCGACAATGGCAATAGAAACGATAGATGAAAATATCTACCAATAGACATTTTTCTATTGTCCCACGATATACATCATCATATCGAACAGCCCTAAGCGTAGGTATTGGCTGATAAGGATGAGAAAATATTGGATATCGGTATTTGCCTTAAAAAAACACATCAGTGCATCAAGGAAACGAAGGGAAGCATTTTGCAATTTTACACTTTGAGCCTTTCAAAGTAAAGAGGCGAGCAGTCAAAGGCATTTGATTTAAGAGGACGTGTTTCGTACCTGTGGTGGGGAAAGGATCCTGGGCTGAGGCCCCAAGGGCTAGACCAAGCAGAAGGAGCAGGGGACACACACCCATTCTGCCCTGCAGGGAGGACACACAACAAAAAGGACAAGAGGGTGTCATCCAAAGACAACGTCCAATATCCATGAGATTAGGAAAAGGACTACAAACACCCCCAAAAAACTTTTCACAGAGCAATCACAGACATTCCAGGGGTCGCTCGTTTTATAATCCAATTCTCTCTCATTTATCCTAAACCCACATGCTCAATTTTGGAAGGTAATACTTTTCAATCTCGTTTTGAAATCAAAACGGAGTACTTGCATAATGTAGTTTGTATGTGTAGAATGCCTCTTACCTTATGGAGCGAAGTTTGCATCAATCACTCATTCGCACAGCGTAGTCCTACACAGCAAACACAAACAAAAAAGACATTTAGCATCAGTGAAAGGTTCTCGTGTTTTTCTTCAGGCACAGGAAGGAGGTGTGAGATTGTGAAGAAAGCAGGCGGAGTTCATAGAATTTTCCCTAAAAAGACAACATTCACACGTGTTTTTCTGGACTATTTAAAGGGCATTACAACTTTGATTTAATTTGTAAAAATGTGTTGTGTGTTTTGCCCTGACAACATTTTAGATTGCGTTAGCGAACATTCATCACTGTTTCCCAACGCACCACCAAGGCCTAACAGAATTAGTGTCACATTTAAATTCCTGAAGTGACTGACTTAATATATGAATCAGCGCTTAGCCAACTAACAACTATTCACCCACTGACATGGGGATGGGTGAGTGCAGGCCAGAGGACAGACAGACTGGAGGAAAGAGTGAGGAAGGCTGAGTGGTCTGCCTGGCTAACTGACTGTCAGTCCTTGGTGTAATCTCAGAAGCCAACAAGGCTGTTGTCTCACAGACTGAGCTCAGCTGTGATAATCCATGGTCCTGACCCGGGAATAATCCGTCCCGTCTGGCTCCATTTAGAGAGACTCCAGCACTACACAGAGCCAACCACTGGAGTGTTAGCACACACAAACTGCTGCTTAGCATCAGGGATTATTACATCAGGGGGCAGTAGACACAAATTGGGTGCTGAAAGCAATAACAATGCCAGTTGCCCATCTATGCACAGAAATCTCTGGAGTTTTGAACGGTGCTTGTTCATTCCAGTACTCATATTCTGATTTCAGCATTGTGCTGTTTGGCATTGACTGCAGCCTAAAATGGGGCATGATCAGCAAGTTATATGGTCAATGAGCATGCCAGTAACCTCCAAACCAAACTGCTGCTCTCCCTCTCTCTGTCATCCATCCATCCATTTACACAACAAATGTCTGTTTCCGGAAAACAATTCATGCCTTCAGAATGAGATTCTGAAAGGTAGTAAAAGCCCTGTGACAAAGGTGTAAATCTGACAGGAGAAGTTTAACAAGAAGCTACATCTGTGTAACAATTGTAATAATGATAATGAAAGTCTTTTTGCCGTAGCAAATCAGATTTTTGCCTTAAATAAAACGTTTTTACTTCCAATATACACTACTGGCTTTTGGATAGATTTCTGCTGGTTCCTTTTTTACGAGCAAATAAGGGCAGGATGTCTGTCCTATTCATAGAGATTGTTCTAAATTAGACATGATGCACCGCAAGTGTTTTTTCTTCATCCATATAACACACTAATTAAACATGATTATGTCTGAACCAAGCCAAAGACAGAAAGATAAGGAAATAGCTTATACACATTCTTGGCACTTTTCACAGCTTCCTAATGTTAATGAAATTGAGCTAATTCAATATCCCTGGCTAAAATTTGTTTTGGCATTCATTTAAAACCAGATACGTGAAGGGTGGGAACCTGAAAAGTGAACACTATGGGCAAAAAGACAACGACACGCGGTCCTGGAAATTCAGGAAAAAGAGAGCACATTGCTTCCTTCCCCTGCCGCCTGATCCAAAAAACGGCACCGCAACCCTTGACCCCTACCTGTGTGAAACCCCTAGCTCATCCACCACTTCAGTACTCATTAAAAGGAGTGACTGCAATCACAAAGGAGCTCAGTGATTGGTACCATTTGTTTGAGTGTTATTTGGCATCCGTCTCTGTTGACATACAGTAAATTAGGTTAAATTTAGCATGACAGTGTACGTTTGCTTGCCAGTGGGTTTGCATCATCATCATCAAGCTTTTTCTAGTGATCTTTCTTAATGACGCATGACTCACTGTTGTCAGCGTGCCATCTAGGGGAGCTGCGTGACGCATCGCTGTGTTGACGCAAGCGATGCTGCTTGAACCCAAGAGCTTTATTTGGAGGCTAGGCCCAAGTGCAGAAGTCAACAGAGACCCAACTTTATGTTTTTGGGCCTCCTAAAAAGCAGCAGTCTTCCAGTGTGTGTGTGTTTTCAATAGACTTAGCTATATGCTGGTGGAGGATATTATTAATTTACTGGGCAAGTGCTTCTACTTTTGCCACTCTTAGGTTCTGTGCTCCGTTGGCGCTCACTATTAAAAAAAGGATACTGCGGGGGGATGGGTTGGTGCAATTTACACCCAAATGATGCATGCATGAATCACCACAAAAAATGGCCTTAAATGACTGCTGTCCAATTATTCTGCACTTTTTGACAACCATAACTGTAAGCAGACTGGTTTAAACCGTAACCATTTTACAGGACATTACCATTTGGTCAAACCACTTTTGATCAGCGTCCTGAATCCCGATAAATAACAAGGCTCTAATAAGGTTCTTACAATGACCAAGAACCTTCCCCCTCTTGCTCAAAATAGTTTCCTATTACATTACATTACATTACATCATTTAGCAGACGCTTTTGTCCAAAGCGACTTACAATAGTACATTTTTCGTCAACATTAGTCAGACCAACTATACAACGCAGTCTTTCATCAGCTAAACACTTCAATAGGAACAAGTAGCATAAAACACTTCAATAGGAACAAGTAGCATGAAACACTTCAATAGGAGCAGTAGCTTTAGTAGTCAGTTAGTCGTTAGTTTAGATTTTTATTTATTTATTACAACACCTTTGTTGACAGCACACCAAGACATCTTCCTCCTCGAAAGAGGATTTGATTTGATTTAATGTGCCATAAACAGATTCTAAATGACACAACACTGTCCTTTCTTGTCAATCCAGCTTGCTGCTGTGTGTTGTGATATATCCAAGTGTTATAAGAACAACATTTTCATCATCCATCTAGAGGAATCACGTACAAGCCTATCTATTAACATCCTAATGTGCTCAAAAGGTAGTCCTGCTCTCCTGACTTTGGCTTGTGCAACCATGTGAACATCTTTCAGACAAGGCAGAGCACTTAAGCAAGCCCTTACAGCAGCCACTATCGGGATGAGCTGCCCTATGGCAAAGTGCAAAACTGCCACAGCTGTCTTAGCGTATAACAAGCAACACAAGGAAATATTTACAAAAAATTAGTAATACATTTTAATTATTTGGCCAGATGCCACATAACAACATAGAAATGTGACATCAGTGGGGTAGTCTCTACTTTATGATGGAAAACATAATTACAGGCTTTCCTATCAGAACTCTTTGCCTTGGCATGGTATTGGCATGACAACCTGAAAGGACCATATCAGCCAATATACAGAGATCCTGTTAGTGCATGTCATCAGAGTATAACCACATAATACACCGCAAGTTCTTGGTACAAAAGGAAAAGTTAACTGCTATGATAGATGTTTATCAAGCCTCAATGCCAAATTTCCTTTTCTATAATTTCAACCTATTTTATTCAACTCCATTTGATCACATATATTAATTAAGTAAAGACTGGGACCAGAAAAAACCTGTCAAACTTGCAATACAGTTTTTTATGACAATTCTCCTAACTTTGGCAAAGTCTACACTTGTTTTCACCAGAAAACTGTTTGGAGATATATTTCTATTATAGATGCTAATTTGCAAAACTTGGTTTTGATTTTGAAGCCTTGGGGCAACAATAATGTCATTCATTCATGGTTACCACTCAGAAAATACATCCATTTTTTTAATTTAGGTAGCCACTCCTTCGTGGTAGTAAGCCAAACATCTCAAATCAAGTGACGTGAGACAACTAATTGAACTTGATAATCCTGCTTGTTGTGGATTTCAAAGTAGACATTGTTGTGCAGACCTTGATGCTTAATGTGCATGCAAGTGGTGAGCCCAGTCTGACTAATGAAGACATTGTTGCCTCTCTGCTTGTGACCAAATGTAGACCTCATAAGAGTGTAATCAAACCAGTGCTCAATGGACTGGGCTGTTCCCATGCCATTTCATTCACATACAGAGTGAAAGAAACACTTATAGGTAGAATATAAAAGGAAGTCCAATTACATCTCCATGCCAACCAAAGACTAAGACGCGAGATCAGTGAAAGGTACCAATTTAATAAGGAGAGTTCCCACATGAGTCTCTGGAAACGCTTTCCTATTTACCTGTAAATTTGGGTCTAGTAAGTATCTTTTCTGACTACACGGACATTAATTAATGAATAGTTGTAAACAAAGATATATTTCTCTATGACGAGGAAAATATTTGATGATAAATATGGAACGCGCACCATAGGCACTCTGGGGAAGATCCAAGCCCCCATTTCATTACCCACAGAAAACAAATTAACCTCTGCTGTGTCTTTTATTACACATTTAGGTACAAGACCATTTCTCACGGCACGGCCAAACCGTCGACAAGCGTACAAAGGACACGGCACAGGTACATTTTGTGTGCGGGAATCTTCATTTGTTTTCTATGGGGGGAAATTGTTTAGTGCGAGACTAGACTTAATTAATGTGCATGCAACCGACACTTAAGAGTTAGGGCACTTACTTCAGTTTATTAAGTGTTGTCTGATGTAGATTTGAAAAGAAAACCAGTGACAAATGCGGCTGAATAGTACAGCAACCACTGAAGGCATCTTCTATATCAAGTGTTAACGCTGAAAGCAATTACCTTATTTTGTAATTAATTCTCAGAGGACACGCCAAAATAACCAGCGGGTGACCTGGAAACCCAACAGATACAAACCCAAAGGAACTAGCTGATGTGACGCAAGCAGCGGTGGCCAGGGAGATTTCACCCTTCATACCGTGAAAAATGTCCCCCTGGCTTTCTCCAGGGCACCCTGCCCCACTAGACGCTGCAGCGCTAGATAATGGTTGTCTGTCTGTCTCCATTCATGGCATATTAATACAGTTTCTATGTCTTGAGGGGGAGGGCGGTCCGGGGAGACAGGAATACTGTGAATGCTTCTCTTCATGGGAGACTGAAGTAGGCCTAAACCAGGGCCGCCAGGACTCTTGCTCTAAAACAGACCACAGATTATATGTCCCCAATGCCACATACAGCAGCCACAATCCTCTGGACTTCCCTTTCTGAGGGCTACTACTCCCTGCTGGTGTGGTTTATGTTCCCGTTGGCTTCATTCATGAGCTGGTGAATTGACGAAAAGACGAGGAGAAGCGTGGGATTAGTATCGTGGCTAATCATACAGGCAAGGGTGACCGCTGTATTATTACGCCTGTATTGATGATTTGGTTCCATCCAGCTAGAAGGACCAAGAAAACTCACTTGTCTCAATGAGAAGCGGTGTGTCAGTGAAGCTCTGCTCTGCGTCTGCTTTGTTGTGGGGTTGCTCACAGAGTATGCCAAGGGCCTCTCAAGTCTACCCACATTAGACACAGAGAGGATGTGGAGGCGTTAGTCGCGGCCTCCCCACAGAAGCCACTGTGACCTTGGAGCGTGGTGTGGGGCCACACGGACGGCTAAAAGGCCACGAAACCTGACTCGCTATCACTTTGTCAATGGATATCGGATACTGAAACTCGGTTAGGAAAAACAGTTTGCCTACTTGTGAAGCCTGATAAATCTCTTAAAATAGCCGCGTCTGTCTCCACTGAAACTGACTTCTAGGTCCGGCATGCAGCAAAAATAGCCGCGTGGCCCTGCCCAATTCCCCAAACTGCCACACTTCTAATCTGTGCTTTGGGTCATTTGGGTCCTGTAACAATAGGAACCAAAAGTTCCCGTATCTGAATTGACCATCCCATTGCACTCGTCCCCTCCTCTTCCTCCGAAAGATAAGAAGCCCATCTAAGATCAAGAGGCAAGCATCTGAGACTCCCTTTTCTTCCTTGTCCATTCTTAGGTGGCATATGGAAAGACTACTCAGGTTTGCTTACATGCTCACTGGCCTCTTTTCCACAGCAGGGCTAAGTGGGGCTTGTCAGCTCGAGAATCAGCGCCAAGGACAAATATAAATATTTATAACAGTGGCTCTCTACTGGTTTTGAATCCAGGACCCAAATTTGACCTCGTCTACGAAGCCAGGATCCATCGTATTAAATAACATGACATCAAAGTTGTTCTCCAAGAGGAAAAACTGACTAAAATGGAAACAACAGAACACAAATCAATCTCATTTTGATAATAATTTCTACCTTTTTTCTTAATAAAACTGAAAGTATGAATGGCACTTGGATCCTGAAATACAGGTCCTAAACTGTGACCCAAATAGCAAACCGTCTCTGTTGGCAAAATGTGAAAGAATCAAAGTTTGTTTTTGGAGAAATTGAGCGATAAACAATCAACCAACCCAACCCTGTGTGTCTCTGTAGCAGACAAACCAGTGTCTGTCAGTATCTAGAGACAAATCACTAGTTATGTACAGACAGCCTACAGTAGGCCTTGTGTGGAAGTGTGATGAAGTGGTAATATACCGCTTGTGTCAAACCCACAAGCCCTTTAGCAAACAGAAAGACACGCCCAGGACTGCATGAGCCTCTTTAAGAAGTAATTATTCTGAAGCTCAAACACCACAGCATCCACACAAAGCAAAGACCATTAAGCATTGAAATGAAATGATTTGTATCAATCTCATTTATGGAGAATAAGAATCATCAATCTTCCTATATGGGTAGGATGTAAAACAAGGATCATTATTTAAAGGAATTACACAATTGCTATGCCATATTTGCAGAAAGATTGAACAAAGCAGGACGATTCCGTCAAGTTGGCCCAATTAGGCAAGGTGTTTGATCTGTGAATGTTGAGTCAAGACTACTTTCATTTCCTGTATTGTGAAATAAATGACATTAAGGCTACATGACATATCACATATGGCTGAAATCAAGCTCCATAATCCCCTAAATATTGCTGTATTCATCCTGACAGACACAGAATCACAGTGCTCTTCCACAGTAAAATATTTCGGTCTACAGGTGGAAACAAAAATATACCTCCAGCCCCACCCAAAGAGCCAACTCATAATATTGTGTCAGTGCCCTGAAATTGTGAAATTTCCCAACCTGGAGGAAATGTCAAGCACCCACCAATCAAAACATCACACAAGTTACCCACAAAGGCTTTTCAAGCGATGTTTCTTTGCTCATTTGAGAAACTAGGTGCTACACTGCCAAATCCCTTTCAAGATCCCAAGACAGAAATGCTTCTTTTCTTAAAATAGGTTTGACGGTACGGTCAGAGTGAACAAGATGGTAATAGCTCTGCCTTTACCTGTGACACGGTCTATTCTTTAATCTTATTCTATACACAGTCCAGCCCTTTCACGACATGGAGTTGCTTGAGTGGGCCGACCCATCACTAGCAGATGTGTTGTGAGAGCTTTTAAGGTAAAGATTTGACATGTCCAGGCCTGACATGTGCAGGTCATGGTAGGCCGGCTGCTGGCGCACTGGGATGAAGAGGCAAATAATTTACGGAGGAGCAGCTCGAGCTTTGCACTTGGATGGCCCTAACGTGACATGACGACCTCTGTGCCTTCTGGCAGGGCACGGCGAGTGAGGCACGGCGGGAGG
>OMOT01083497.1:0-11376 GCA_900312575.1 Acanthochaenus luetkenii
GCAACAGGCTGGTCTTGTACAGTCTACCCTATAAACAGGTTTGATGTCAGCCAGTGTCACTCCATACCAAAGATGTCCTTGAGCAAGACCCTGAAGCCCTACATGTTCCACGAGTCTCATATCTCTGTCCACTCTCATTACATGATGACCGGGATCTCTAATTTCCTGAATTCCTACCAAAACAGTCTTGTTCTTTGAGATAAGGGATCTTCACGTCTCATTGACTGATCAGTGATCCACCTGCATAGCTGTGCTCACTTTAGTGCATTTGAAGCTACCAACACAAACTAGACTGCAGGTTTGAGTTTCCCATATCAAATCTCACCCAAGAACGAATTGATCCGGGAGGAACAACGAACTATCTCAAATGGAAAAACACACTTAATCAAGAACTATGCTTAACCCATATATAGGTAACCAGATCATTGGCTTATGGTGAGCAGGCAGGGCAAGATTCCACAGAGGGGACGCTGTCTGGAAAGGAGTCAAGATCCAACCGCGGCTTCATACAAGCCCGAGTACAGACACCTTCGGCGAAGTGACAAGAGAGACACCTTGTGGTCGCTTTAAACCTTGAGCTTGGAGAGGAGGGATACCGCGTCAGCGTCCCACGATAACGGCTGAGAAAGAAGAAGTTCATCTGTCAGTGATGTTATCAGTCAATGTGAAGGACACAGCTTGCCATGGGAACGCTGACGTTTAAGTCCATCCACAAGAAGCAGATGATGATGATGAAGATCATGATGATGATGATGATGATACATTTTCTCATATTCGACCCAACACCAGTATGTAAGTGTTCAGGCGGTATGTAACACCCTTTACTCACTCAAAGTTACCAGGAACATGTCGTTATAATGATAATAATTAGCTCTTTATTGGCCCAGCATGGAAGCTTTATCCATTTAATGGCCCCAACGTCATTCAGTGATTCATTTGTGTGCTGGATGACGAGTGACGGAAAACAGTCCGCTGTAACGTGAAGGTCTAACAGCAATTTGCCGCACACACATGACGGAATAATCTTCGGCGCGTATAAACAACATGTCCGTGTGCTCTTATTGCTTTAACTCACCGTACCTGTATACTGACATATGACGGTCATGGCACATGTTATGTTCACGCGTTCACTTCTCACCTAAGAGCAGAGGAAAGATGTACATGTGAATCCACAGGGACTTCATTATGGATTCAGCGGCCAGGAAGATGAGTTGGGATCCAATCGGGCTAGAATTTCCACCTTGCAACAGGACCGTTATTCCCCTCTCCGGATCCCTGACCCGGGCGTATAACTATTCGAAATGATAGATCCTCGTTCAACTCCCGCAAAAAACAAAACAACAACAGTTATTCGGGCGCACCTCAGAAAAATCCCCGCTTTCCAATAACAATCCACCGATTTGTTTTCTCGGGGATATGAAATAATCACGAAACGGAAAAATCCTCTGATTTGAAAAAAAACGAAACAAAAAAACAAATTAAATACCAATCGAATCAATCCATGAAAGCAGTTTGTTCAGGGTCCGTTTGAGCTGCGTTCATATTGACGAACTACTGAGACTTGATCTCTCCGCATCATCGGGGCTCAGGCTGCTGCCCCTCAATTGCCCCTTGACTTCGGACAAATCGCCTCTAAAACAGTCCTCAAACTGACGTGAGGTGAACTACGTCCGCTATGTCGACGTCTCTGACGCGTCTGAAAGTGCGGGGAAACGCCGACGGATTTTCTTGGCTCCCCAAACGCTGCGCGCTCCTCCGTCTGACTTTGGAGAGTGTGACCGCTTCTTCACCACGGCGCGTTATAAAGAGCTCTCGCTGCGGGCCAGCAGAGGGCGCTGCTGACGGGCGCTTTTATTGGAAAACGCAGGACTCAATCACACGCCGTGGCCCAATAATAAATGTAACCCTAAAGAAAAATCACCATGGTGTTCCTGTAATATTCCTGTAAGGGCTTACAGTAAGGTGTATGATAATTTCTTATCTCCTATGCTATTACTAAACAATCTTCTTCATTTTTGACCAATAGTAGCTACATGACATTTTACAGTTTTTCTGTGATTTGTGTTTTTCATAAGGGAGTCCTCGTATAAAGTAGTCCTAGCCTGGTTGACTGGCTACTGCTAGTAGGAGCGATTAGGCTACGGCTGCAGCCCATCAACACTTGAAGGGGCACACACACACACACACACCAGTTTTATCCCATACGTGCATTGGCTGCGTGAAGTCACAGAGAGGATGTCTGGTCAGTCGGCACACAGTGTGGCCTCTATTCGACCATTTCACAAAGCCAGTAGGCCGAGTCATGTGTTGGCTGACATCAGGGCGTCATTCATTGTGGATCCACGCAACATTTTAGGAATTGGGTTCAAAGGTGGACTTGATGGCAATGACGATTAGAATGTCATGTCGTTCATATCCCAACGCTTCACAGGACATCTGTGTTCCCTCTGACTGAAAGAAAGGCTTACGAAACGCCTTGCGATGCGTTAGAGATCACAGGAAATAAGCCCACAACCCACAGAATCTGTCATTTTTCAAAGTGGCTTGACATTAACCAAAATGACTTTGTTGTGCATCGTCGCTTAAACAGTGCCTGGGATGTCATAAATCTTTACAAATCTCCAAAACAAAGTCTCTATTTAGAAGCCCTGACAGTGACAAACTGCAAGGCCACTATCATAATGACGTTTGACTGTCAGCCCAGGCTTCCATCCAAGGGGGGAAAGAGCTTGCTGTTACAAAGGCAAAGTCAGCCTCATTCTGCCTATATCGGCCCGGGCTTATTCTCATCCCCCCCGCCGGGGTCTGAAGTGTCTGTCATTACGAGGACCGTGATAACCGTGGTAGACCCCCCCCCCGCAGGGGCCAATGCAGCCTATTCCCTCTCAACGATCTCTCTAAGTAGCACTGCATATCGTTACACGGAAAGTCAAACTCGGTGTCTTTCATGCAGCTGGTTGCCAGACGATCCCTTGCACCCTCGATCTGCTTAAACAAGAGGACATTTTGAGTTGTCCAAGTAATTTCTCACTGGAGCGGAGCAGCGAAACAGCAGCAGTGCAGTGTTGCATGCAGCGTAACTCTTACAGTGGCTAGGGAAGAAGAGGCCGCCTGTTACAACCTGAAAAGGCACGAAGTCAGGAGAGAGAAAAACAACACTGGATGAAAGCATCAGCCACCATCACAGCAAATGAAATAGACACGTTTGCATTGTGAATTCTTATTCAGGGCCTCTAAATGATCTATCCTTAATAATGCGGTGTGTATAAATCCTCTCGATGCATTTTTTGTGTGTGCCAGGCTGTCAGGTCCGTGGTGGGAGTTCATTCTTGTTGACATTGCACGATTCACCCGCTCCACGGGTATTTAATTGCTCCATTCTGACTTCATAAAGCATTGGCAGTGCGATGCGTGTACAATTAGAGAGAGCCCACAGAGGAACACTGACATACACTTACCCTCTTTCATAAACAAGCATATGCATGCACGTGCTGATGCAGACACACACACACACACACAGATGCACATAATCTGCATGCCAGATAACAGTACCCCCACAAGATGGCTCAAGACTGTAGATAGGGAATGACTAATCTGGATATAGAAGATAATGTTCTCACTATTGAGGGAAACCAGTCCCTGCCTCTGAGAAGTGTGTCTAATGTGGTGAATATAGATAATATCGTTATGAATTCATGGGATATGAAATAATGATACGGATTACAGTCAACGTTAAGACTTGCAGTGAAGCAATAACTTGATATCAGGGAGACAGCAGAAGGGTTTGAGAGTGAATTCATGGGTCAAACGAGAGCTCAGGTAGTCTGAACAAAACTGTATGTGAGTTTATGTGTGTGTGTATGTGTGCTTGCACTAGTGTGTGAATGTGTGCATGTACAGTATGTGATTCTAGAATGGCTGTTTCTGTGTTTATGTATCATCCAGACTTGACCAAGGTGAACGAAATGTAATCAGCCAAATTTGGAATTTTTATCTTTAATAATACCTACATCTTGAATAAACCATTGATCCTCATGCTTAATGCCTCATCCCATAATACTTTAGAACATTAAGAGGTGAGCTTCGCCTCACAGCTTTGCTTACAAATAAATTAGCTTAAGATTTATCGAAGGGCAAAGGTCGCTGTATCTCAGTCTAATGCTCATGCTCTTTGGAGAGTACACACACACACACACACACACACACACACACCAGAGACGTTAAGCATGACTGATTAGATTAGGAATTATGGGCTAATTAATGTGTATCTTGGGGTTACATGTACAGCATGCATATTAGGGCTTGACCTGAACAGAGAACATGACAAAAACATAACTGCAGTTAATTTACAGTATCAAATAATTAAAATAATAGACAGTCAGCTCTGCTCTTGTATATTTTATTATATTCTATGCAATGGGGGGAGATAATGTTAAAACCTCAGCCTGATATTCTTTGCGGTTATCAGCCATGGGTGTACTGCTCATAAATTCTTGAAGGGTGGGACTTGCTGTCGCAAAATATCTTCAATAATTTCCCCGCTGTAACTCGAAACTAAATGTCAATTCTGAATTTCTCAAAAAGCAATATAGTATATGTTTCAAAACTTCTAGCTTTCACATAGCATCAGTCCCCGTATCAGGAGGGCAACCAGAAATCAGTTCAAATCAATCAATTCAAATCCATGTGACAGTGAAAATGGCCAACACACATCAATAAAGTCAAGTGCGGGGAGACGGTGGAGCGACAAGTACGGCTGCACTCCAAATTCTGTGTTCCGCTTTTCAAGAATTACCTTGAAATTGGCTAGGAGTTCAATTCAACACTATTCTGTCCGGTCCTTCCCTGTTTAACGCGGTGAAACGGCAGCAACTGGTCTTTTTTTCACACACTACAAGGTCCCAATGTCAGTGTTGATGTGTATGTCAACTTTGTTTTGGGTTGTGTTGAGCTCATAAACTGTGCTACGTTTCTGATGTGACCCTTTGCTAGACTCTCTGGAGGCTATCGACCAGTCAGATCCATTTGTTTCGCAGGCATTTCGGACCATTGTCCAGTTTCTATCACATTACTTTGACAGAAATTGAATTTCCTCTGATGCATTTTCATGTGGCCTAAGTGCTGTTCTGATCTCATTGGGAGTATAGCTTTTCCATTGGCTTGATGTTGCAACAACACTTTACAGATTTCATTTTAATATCCGTTTTGACTTTCATTTTTAAAAAAAATGGTATGTGTTTTCGCAACTAAACCCGTGTTTATGCTGCATGTGAGTAAGTACCATAGGCACAGTGTTTTGGCCATGGCCCAAAGGATGTTTCAAAATCTTACAAGAGCACAGTACGAACACGTAGAGGACAAATGATATCAGTATGCTGCTGCCATGCTGTGCTTCCCGTCCTGTTAGTCTCCAAATTATTGCCATCTTTCTAACTATATTGGCGGCATATAGTGAGGAGTCAGGACATAAACCTATTCCTATCAAGCTGGAACAAACAAAGAGCATGCGTCTGCAGATTTTGTCGCATGTCTAGCCCATCTCGTTAAACACGCCGTGGGTCCCATATGGCACGTTGATGGGGACCTCCGCTCTGCCCAGCTCGGTGAAGGTCTTAGCATCCAGAACCAGTAGGAAAGTGCTTTTCTCCTTGAAACAGAAACACAGGAGATTAAATACAACATGACAAAAATGGTCTCTGAACATCTCCCTCACAATTTGACAGTGAAGGTACCCAACCATTTGTGTTATCTATGCACAGTAAAATCTATACATGGCCACACTGGTTATGGAGATAAAATAATATTTTGTAATTGTATTTCTTTACGACTTTAGCCATTTATCTCTTTCTTGACATATTTCTTTATAAACAGCCGTCACAGTACACACTTAGAATCAAATGTCAATATCACTCATTGTGGACGTTTTTAATGTATGCTGTTATTGCTTGTAGTCGTTTACTGACTTCTCTGGGTGTGATGATGACCGACATGACCACTCCGTCATCCTCCTCGGTAGCTTTGGGCGCAGCAACAAACACGGGCTCTGAGGGGTACAGGCCAGGATAACGCCACACCTGGGAAGATCACATAAACATCCCTTTTACTACTTCAGCTGTGGCTTAAACCACTTTCGTTTGTCATCAAACCAAATCTCCCACAATACTGTTCTCAAAAGATGTAAAATAAAAAAATAAAAATAAAAAGCAGTACATATAATCTTGACATGATGATACCCAGCCCAGTTAACAATGAGGTCTCTCTGAGTAGTATTTCATCGATAGACCTTAAGCTCCTTGGTGTGGACATCCATCTTGAGCAGTGAATCGCTGAAGACGTGTCCAAAGCCACAGGAGTAGAAGTAGCGGTAAGGCCTGCCATTGTACTGGGCGTAGTTGATCTGCGGGAACTCAAGGCCACCGTACTGCAGCAGCTCGTCATCATGAAGCTCCTCGTGGGTCAAGTAGACCTGTAGGTTCATGGGAGAAAGTCAGGATTTAGGCAACTTTATTATTGTGATTATTTGGGGAAAATGTCATAAGACCCTTTCAGCGATCAGTAATTCAAATGGTCTGAGAGAAGATCAGAGGCCTCACTTATCAAGCATCTTAGAATAGGAGTGCTGATCTGGGACCAGATTGGCTTTTAAGTCACAGCGAACAGTATAAGGTCATGTGACTTACCCACTAATCCTAGATCAGTACTCCTATTCTAAGATGCTTGATAAGTGAGGCCCAAGAAGTCTTTTCCCCACAGCTCAAGACGTGTTCGTCAGGAAGGAGCCACATTCAGGTCAGTCAGTCAACTGGTGTTAGGTAGAATACGTCAGTGACAGCTAGACTGAGCTAGCGGAGCGGTGTTTTGTATAAGGTTTGGCCGCTCTCTCCCCAGTGCAGAGTGAACCTCGCTTGACCAGTTTGCGTCACAATGTGTGTTTGTGACCGCAATGGATAATCTACAATATGCTGACAAAAATATTTTTGCTGGCGGATGTTTTAGCTACAACTAGATTGAGCAAGCAGAGCTGTGTAAAATATTTTGAATTTATTACCTTTGCCCCTGTCAGTGACAGACATGAGCCTCGTTTGGAGGGAGGAGTTATGGGAGGGAAGGAGGGAGGGAGCAGAGAGTCAGGGGGTTGTATACTTTCAAATTGGTCATTTCTCCAAAGTAGCCTACCCCAGCTTTAATTGGACTTTGAAGATAGATGTACCTTCAAAGTCAAATTAAAGATGGGGTTATTTCTTCTCCAACCAATTCCGAGCCAATTTGTTTCCATTTATTTTCAACAACTCAAGTGGCAATCCCACAAAATAGCCAGCAGCACTTAGGCAGCTTTTTTTCAGCAGCTACATAACACCGTTTTCACTTGGGTAGAGCTCAGACACTGTCAGTCAGGTAGTCATGACAACTGAAACATCACCTTTTCTTTCAACACATCACCGTCATTCTGCCAGAAGACAATGTTGGCCTTTTGATTGTAAGACAGCACACATAAGTAGTTAAATGGCAATTATTCAGCAGCATGGTGGACTCTCACTTTGAAATCCTTTTTATCTGCTCTAAGTCATGAAATTACTATCTTGCAGAAACGACCTTCAGTGTCTCATCAGACTTCATCACCCTGGATAATTGCATACAATGTGTGGGAGTGGATGGGGCTTGATTCAGCATGATTACAAGCCTTCATTCGTCGTTTCTTTCTGTAAATCGGAGGATAATGTGACGCACAGTCAAACGCACACATCGCACGCTGTTCAAACCTACCTCTCCAGGTCCCGTCCGCCTGGCAGTAGCTTTACAGTAATGTAGAGTGACAAGGTTTTGGTCCTGGGGAGTTTGCTGGCCCACAGTCAGAGGTAGGACGTATCTCCTTGGAAGGTTTCTGCACAACGAGTTGTAAAACTGACAAGAGGAAAAAGGAGAAACGGGAAACATTGTGACTTTTACTTTTGAAGGTGTAATGCAACCTTGGGAACAAACACAAAAAAACAGATACACAGCATGACGTTTTTACATGGCAGTGATCCACAACTAATAATCAAGCGTGAAAGAAATGATCTGCACTCGCTCGTCATTTTGTGTACTTTTCTGGAGTTTTAAGTTCATTTTATTTGTAATTGAATATGTTTTGACTGATATACTGTGCCATACTTCACTACATTTTAAATCACATCCATTACAGAGTGAAGATTTTGTAGGCTCTACATAAGCATTGCATAACTCTGAGTGCTTCTTAAATGAGCCACTTTTTGCTTTAACTGAAGTAGATTTTTGACACCAGTAATTTTACAAAAAAAGAAAAGAAATACAAATCACAAACAGTAGCTACTCCAGCCCTGCTAATAATAATAACTTAATTTGTAAAGCATTTTTCTCAAACAAAGTTGATGAAGTGCTACACAGTCAAGCTAAACAAAAGAAAGAGAACAGTGTCAAAAACAAAGACGTAGGCATAAGGGTGGGGGTAAGGGGTGAGGTTATACAGTAAACCAATATAGTGGAACAATGGTGGAAACAGAAACAACAGCATATTAAAACACATCTGTTGAAATAAGTCTTCAAAAGGACAACGCTGATGCTGCCAGCCTGCGCTCCCCTGCAAAGCCTAATGAAACTGTATTATGTCAACTGCTGTCTATCCATTCACCTTGTCAATTTCCTCTCCTGGCTCCTTGCGGAGGTTCTCCAGTGTGAAGTCTCCGATGACCTCCCCATCGTCCCCACAGCACATGTCCATGACCAAGAAACCGTTGTCCTCAAAGGCGTTGATCTGATGCAGCGTGAACATGGGTGCCGCGCGGTACTTCACCTCACTCTCCTATTGGACCAGTCACACCGACCAATCAGGAATCAGGTCAATAAAAAAGGTTAGGATTTGCTGCGAGAGGCAAAGATGTACACTTTATTATTGAAAGGTCACATGAAGTATAGTTCAATTCAATTCAAATCAGCTTTATTGGCATGACAACATTTACAGTTGTGTTGCCAAAGCATGACAAGGAGTTGTACATTAACAGAAAACAGCACAAAGTCTAGCTAGTACAATCATCCAAGTGGGGGATGGGTGGGCAGATTACATCAGTGACATTATATGTCATATTTTGTTTCATATGTCATATTGATCTTCTTAACATTTGAGGATCTCAAGGCACACCTGAGCTTGTACGCTTAATGGGTATGGTGTGTAATGAGATGAGAAAATAGAGAATAACAATGTATGAGAAAAGGCTACACCAACAGATTGTGACTTCATCGCCTCGCCATGCGTGAAGAGATTAGCTCGCAACTTCTTATTTTATGTTCCGTTCTGGCTATTCGGCAGCTGCGCGGGTAAAGCCTACATGACGCATTTTTGCATGGAGTAACTCTGTGACTGTCAACAGTCAACTCATCAAGTTTGAACCCACCTCGCCAGTGTGCCTGTTGACCAGGTGGAAGATGGTATCACACCAAGGCTCCCAGGTCATGACCTTATGGAAGCTCTTGCCCTGAATTCTGTACAGCATGAACTTCAACAGGTCCAGCTTGATGGGCTGCTCAACGAACACGATGTAGTTCTCAGACATGACTGGAATGGCAGAGACAAGAGGAAATGTATACATGAACAAACACAAAACACTCTCATACATGCACACACCTTTAAATTTAGAATGGCTGGCGGAGTCGATGTATGTATATTTAGGAGTGTGATTGGAGGGATAAACTAATTTGAATTACATGGTCTCCTGGTTCTTGGTGCCAGACTGTCTGGCGGAGCATGGGTGGTCTGCTAGACAAGATTGAGATACGATGTGGGAATTGATGTGCATGCTCGCACGTTTATATAGGCATAAAAACATGCAAGCAGACGCACAAACAAACAACAAAATAATGAACAAATGTTAGTTCTCACAAATCTGGCTTCAAATATTGGACTCCATTATAGAACCTATTTCCCTTTATGGCTGCGAGGTCTGGGGTCCACTCGCCAACCAAGACAAAATGGGACATACACCAAATTGAGACTGCATGCAGAATTCTGCAAATCCATTCTCCGCGCCCAACGGAAAAGTCCAAATAATGCATGCAGATTAGAATACCCACTAATTATAAAAACTCAAAAGGGAGAGTTTAAATGTTATAATCACCTAAAAGAAAGTGACCCTGAAACGCTCCACAACAAATCCCTCACCTACAGAGAGACCAGCTGGTCCTGGGACTCTGTTCACAAACACCAGCAGAGTCCACAGACAGAAACCAAACCAAATGAGAAGAAAACAAAAATAAAACTATTGACACATTGGAAAGAATCAACCAGAAACCAGAGCAAGCTGGGAAGCTATTTGATCCTACAGAGAATACTATGGCAGATTACCTGACCACTGTGACCGACCCCAAACTAAGGAAACCCGGGACCATGTACAGACTCAGTGAGGAGAGAGGCCGCTACAGGCAGACCTGGCTCCCCAGAGAGAGAGAGAGAGAGTTTGTGAGAGAGAGAGAGAGAGAGAGAGAGAGAGAGAGAGAGAGAGAGAGAGAGAGACCTTTTGTGTGAGACAATGTGACTGAGGCAGAGCTATGACTGGATACAGAGAGCTGAACAGAAAGACAAAGAGGCTGCAACTGACAAAAAGAAGCAGAATAAGACAAATTAATAATTAAGAAGTACACTTAATTAAGAGTGCACAAAAATTAGGCCGCGCTGTTTCAATGAAATGACTGACCATGTCAATCCAAGCAAAAGCTATGATCCCTTATTTAATTCACCTATTAAATCCAATTGAAGAGGTGCAGACAAGTCAAAGAGCCATCACACAACTCAGATATGGATCGGGCAAAAGCGTGGAGCTCAATATTTGACACTGTATGTCTCACCAAAGCTGTGATAGTATGACGGCTTCCTGGCTTCGGAGGCACGGATGGAGCAGATGACCTTAGCGCCACTCAGATCTGCTGCGTCCTCCTTCTCCTTCGGAGGAGGCACACGGATGATGTTGTAGAAGAAACCTGGCGAGGGACAGAAACAGATATTGGACGCGTTAGAATAACACATATAAAGATTTTAACATGTTAACGTACAGACATATGATGGATAGGTAGGTAGGTAGGTAGGTAGGTAGGTAGGTAGGTAGGTAGATAGGTAGATAGGTAGGTAGGTAGGTAGGTAGGTAGGTAGGTAGGTAGGTAGGTAGGTAGGTAGATAGGTAGGTAGGTAGGTAGATAGGTAGGTAGGTAGGTAGGTAGGTAGGTAGGTAGATAGGTAGGTAGGTAGATAGGTAGATAGGTAGATAGATAGATAGGTAGATAGGTAGATAGGTAGGTAGGTAGGTAGATATGTAGGTAGGTAGGTAGGTAGGTAGGTAGGTTGATAGGTAGGTAGGTAGATAGGTAGATATG
>OMOT01083525.1:0-11607 GCA_900312575.1 Acanthochaenus luetkenii
CCACTTCTTGTTGGACCATTTTCAGGCTGTACTGGAAAGGTACAACATGGAAATGATTAATCAAAATATGTTTGTTAAAAGTCCAACCACATGAAAACCAACCAGTTACAGTAACATGGCTGTATTGTTATGCTGCCACTGAAAACTTCTACCCTGATAATGATAGACATTATTTTAGCTTCAGAACATCCTTCATCTAGTAAGGATCATGTTGGTCCTGCCTGTGTCCTCGGCGCAGTGTGAGACGGGGTTCTCCACACTGAAGTGCATCAAGTCGGACATCAGATCTGCATTAAACCCCAACACGGTTGAAGATCTGATTTGAATCAGTGTAGAGGATCCTCCTCTGGAGACGTTGGATGCTGCGGTCTCAGTGAAGAGATGGATGGAAGAGGGACAGAGAGCCAGGAGACCAAGTTTTAAATCCTGGCCCAGGATATTGCGTAAAGCCGCAGTTGTGGCCTATCATGCATTTTTAAGGCTACTTTCACAGTCTTTTGTTACTTGTAAGCCGTACTGCTATGTTGTCGCTTTTTAGATTGTATTTTTTTATACATATGTTGTTGGTGCTCCTTACGTTTTGGTGGGTGCTCGAAATGTTTTGTGCTACCAAGTGAAAAAGTTAATTTCGAGCCCTGCACACGATCCTTGTGCACTACTTAATTAGGCAAAAACAAATTGTGCACCAAGGGCTGTTCACTGAGCAAGAAAAAACTGACTGAAGTAAAGTATTTTCTGTTGTTTTTATTTTGTTTTCCCTCTTTGGGCCATAATTTGGTGAATCAGGTGTCGGTAACAGACACAAAGTGAGGACAGAAGCGCTTTGAGCTGTCTAACGCACTTTTGGTAATTTGGTGATTTAGAATGATAGCGTACCTCCAGCACAGTTGTAAAAGAGGTTGGATTAACAAAAACAAAAAATAAGTGGGCGTGGTGGGGGTTTGGTTTTCATAATGGCCAATCAGAACACCTATTTTCTGTCCCTTTAAATACCAGTGCGCCAACATTATAGCAAATTAGCAATTTCCTGACATGGATGACAGTTTTGCGCGGCTGCGCCAGGAGCACTTTCAAAAGAGGAGAGCGCAAATGGAAAGAATAAAACCATTTCACATAAGAAAAACAACACATATTTATTTAAC
The DNA here is from genome assembly GCA_900312575.1 of Acanthochaenus luetkenii. Taxonomy (NCBI): domain Eukaryota; kingdom Metazoa; phylum Chordata; class Actinopteri; order Beryciformes; family Stephanoberycidae; genus Acanthochaenus; species Acanthochaenus luetkenii. The sequence goes on from OMOT01083525.1 coordinate 1,143, forward strand.
ATGTGTATCATACTGGACGGTAGAGATGGACAGTCTGCTGGCTTCAGTCTTTCATCTCTGTGCTTTTAATAACCACAAGTTGTGGTTAAAGAGTTTGTAGCTTCATTGATTATAGCTTGAAAATTACCCATGTGTTGCACGATTTGCCTCAACGTGGGGAAAATCACAATATTCACAAAAAATTCTCGTGTGATTTCAGATAATCCTACGTTCATATATGCGCATCAGTAAAGTCACCAAATTGCACAGAGTGCCAGCGGTTGCGTTAAGAGGTGGTCAAGTTGGACGTTAACGCAAACTATTATTTGACACCAAACTTGCACAGCACCGACTGTTTTCATTGTAACACCCCCTATTGCGCTGCCCAACCCATAGTCACGCAAACGTCTTTATTGTGCACCACGAAATTGCCAAACTCGGCGGACACGAGAAGTATTCTGTTTGCGAAACTGGCAATGCGCCAGCACTAGGGCATAACGTCATTTACCGCTGGCATAAAAGTAGGGCCCTTTGTTTTTCTTGTATCCATAGTATTCTACTGCTTGCCATCTCTGTTGAACCCATCTGAGTTAATTGTGTGCCATACATGACCCAGAGCAAGGTGTGAAGGAAATATATATATACTGTATATACTCAGTATCCTCTTTATTAGGTACAACTTGAATAACTTGCTCCTGAATTCTTGGATGGATTCAACAAGGTGCTGGAAATGATTAATATGGATCTTAGTTCATGCACACTCGATAGCGTTATGCAGTTGCTGCTGATTTTTCGGCAGCACATTCATACTGTGACCATCCCGTTCCACCTGAGCTTTATTGGTTTGAAATCTGGAGACTGAAGTCAATGCTATGTTCCTAGAATCATCTTTATTCTGTTGGAATTTTCCATTTGAAAAAAGGATAGACTGTAGCGATGAAGGGATGGACCTGGTCAGTAACATTGTTTAGATATACTGTGGGGTTCAAACCAGGCTCCATTGTTAGTAATGACACATTCATTTCATATAGGATTAACTGTAAATATGAGCTGCCAACCGGGAAAAAACATTCACGTTAGCATGTAGAACATGTGGGGATTTTTTGTAAGCTCTATATCCTCCACTGGGCGTCATGAATTTAAATTAAGTGTGTCAACACAGGCAGCAAACATCAGTTATACTCGCACTAATACAAGCAACTCTACATACAAAAAGTGAGCAATATCTGCTGCAGTTTGGTAAAGTAACATGTTATCGAAAACTATTTACCTTAAGATTGCCATCTTGGATGAGGGTATTCCAATAAGTTAAACACGTGAACCCTTCTAAGTTGTAGCAACGAGATGTCATCCTTTTATTCTGCTCCCTCTGATATGACGTGACTGTGGTATAATGTGAGCAAACAAAACATTCCCCACACATTACACCTCCAGCAGCCGGTACCATTGACACCATCATCCTTTGGAGAGCTACACATTTTACACTTCAGAACATCTCAGAATGTGGTATGGCTTAACAAAATGTTATCGAGGACACCATTAATATATTTTTTACAAATGTTTCCAGGACCCAATTTAATGAAGAGACAGTTATAAATGCAGTGGCTTCCACGAAGAAATCACCACAATGATGTGTGCAACAACAAACTAGCATCTCAGGCAAAAATATTATTATAAGTGATAATAAAACATGACAGCGTAGCTCAGGCTAAGGCTACATCCACACTTTTAGATTTTTCGTTTAAGAACGGAAACGATCTCTGTCCATATTACCGTTTTACAAAAATAATCTCCATTCATACTAAAACGCCTGAAAGCGCATATCAGATGACCATTCACGTACACTGGACATACGCGTGCCGGTGTAAACAGGAAGAAGATTGTTTCCACTGCGGTTGCTTAGTTAAACTAAGATCTACCTCTACCTTTCTCTCTCACACACACACACACACACACACACTCTCACTCAAACAGAGACAAATTTAGTGAGACATTTCTTTTATTTTTCAAATGCAGTTACAAAAAAACTGGTTTTATTTACAGTAGCCACCAACAAAGATTCACCAATACTACTAGGCTGCTACTAGGTTACTATAGCCTTGGTCTATCTCTCACACACACACATCAAACATTTACAAATCAAAGATTTAAGACATTATGGGTCAAGAAATTTGGTCAACACACATCTCAACTGCTTGGCTGGAAGTCCCTATCGTCGTATTGGAGAACAACATTTATGCTTTGTTTGTTAACAGTTTCTTTGTGAACTTCACATTAGTTGTACAGAACAAAACATGCATAGATAACAAAAGGAAGGTATTTATATTTATGCCCATCACCCAAACGGTGCCTTCAAACATCCGAATGAACATTCATGCATGCCTTGCAAATTGATAGCCCATAATACTGCTCCTGTGGGGTAACTCTGTCTTTGGGATATTCCTTTATGAGGTACGCCATCATGGGATAAGCTGGATCACCCAGAAGAAACACAGGAACAGCCTCTTCCCATGTTTTCTTCCGGGAAAGGGTCACGTCATAGGGCGTGACAAATCAGGGAAGGACACATCGTGACTGATAAGACCCAATCAGGAAGCCCACGTGGGTGTCTGCGTCATCGTTTTCAAGTCTCCGTTTCTGCCAAAACGTGGGAGTAGTGTGGACTCTCGGCGTAAACATAGAAAAAGACTTGCATTGTAAAACAGAAATGAAATGTATTCGTGTGGATGTGGCCTAAGTGCCTCACTTTGCTTCTGTGATGTAGTTAAATGTCCAGAGGATCAATCCCCAGAGAACAGTGATGGCAATTTAGGCCTCTTCTCATCTTAACAGGTGATTTGATGTTACATTCAATTTTAAAATCAATTTTTTTCTTAAAGCAAATAAAATCAGAATCTTTCTAGAAACAAAGCAGAAATAAGGTAGGTTATTCCACTAGTATCAAGAAAATCATAGTTGATTAAAGACACGGCAAGGTGGCGCAGTGGTTAGCACTGTCGCCTCACAGCAAGAAGGTCCTGGGTTCAAATCTCGCCTGGCCCTTTCTTTGTGGAGTTTGCATGTTCTCCCCGTGTTCACATGGGTTTCCTCCGGGTGCTCTGGTTTCCTCCCACAGTCAAAAAGACATGCAAATATATGTGTTTGTGTGTAGTGTGGTGCATGGTGTGATGGGCGGCAGTAGCTCAGGAGGTAGAGTTCCCGCCCCGCAACTGCGGTTTGAGTCCAGCTCCTCCCGGTAAAAAATCTGTCGTAGTGTCCTTGAGCAAGACACCTAACCCCAAATTGCTCCTGTTGAGCAGGTTGGTACCTTGCATGGCTGCCTCCACCAACGGTATGACATGTAAGTCGCTTTGAATAAAAGCGTCTCCTAAATGCTGTAATGTAATGTAAAGAAAATTCTTCAAACAAGTTGATTTGTCAGATTTTAATTGTTTAACTTGTTTTTAGAGCTTTCTTGAAACAAATGACATTATTTTACTTGTGGAGTGATCTGCCTCGTTTCAAGATAACGCCACTACACATATTGTTGCACTGCAGACTGGTGGGTAAATATTTGCTCAGACGAAATTCTGATGTTGGGTATGGTCACTTGAAGAATTGAAATACAAACTGTCTCCTAAACAGCAGTAAGCAGCTCTGCGTCCAGGGAAAGCTGAACTCACCAACGTTAGCTCTTTTGCCTCTCTCATCCCTTTGGTATAAAGCATCACAGACCTGATGGCTTGGCAAAAATGAGTGTGCTGCTAACGTCACCTTACAGGATTTCTGGGTGTTGTAGTTCAAACAGTTACCTCTTGCTGCCATTTGGAGCTGCCAATGTGCAAAGTTGCTGAGTGCAGCTTTAAGGCTGAGTGATGGTCGGAGGCGAGTCCAGTCACCCAGACGTCCTCCAAGTATTGCCATTCTCCTCTGCACTCTCATCAACAAGGCACTGTCAGTAAACATAGGAAAAGACACTGTAGTGCCAAAATCACAGGAGAGTTGCTGTCTCTGAGATGCTGGAGCCATATCAAGTTCAAAGTAGCTTAAATCAAGTCTCTATTGTCCATTCTAACATTTAATCAAACGGTAGCTAAACCTCTCCAAACTGTCTGCATGCTTTATACTTTTGCTTTATTCAAATATGACTTACTGTCTGGAGGAGCCAGCTGTTTGTGTAAATGCTGAGGTATACCTAATAAAATGGATACTGAGTGAATATATAGAGAGAGGGAGGGACCAACGGCTATGAGGCTTATTGAATTGAAAAGTGCCACATTTGTTCCACAGTGACTCTGCAGCCCCCTGGGGCCGATCAGGCCACTCACATTATTGATTAACCCTCCCCTCCTTACTCTCACCTCCAAATCTCTCCAAAGCAGATCCCTAACAATCAAGATCTATCACATGGCATCCAATAATATTATCTCCACAAGGAAGCAATCAGAAGCCTCGCTGTGTGGATTAGCCAAGGTGAGTTCAAAGGAACCTGCACTCAATGGGTCAAACCATTGCAGCAAATGGTTTCGAGAGTACAGAAATTGAGCAATAGGGACAGGGTGATATACCATCCCTTCATCTGCAGCACATCCAAGGATAGAGATGTTCATAGAGAGCAGCATACAATTTATGACAGATTCTCCCAGCATTTTCTTTTATTTAGGCCAGGCATTCAGCAGTGTGAAGCGGATGAGATGAGAGGGAGGAAGACACAAACATAAGGTGGAGAGCAGCACTGCATGTATCTCTACAGGCAGAGTGATGCAGCTGCTAAAATAAGTACCCTGAATGCCAGTGTCATTATGGTAAGAGGCCACTCTCAGAGACATCGTATAGCATGTATAGAGCTGTTCTCCATGTCACGCCATCTAAATTCACAGAAATTGTGTTTCCATACTAAGTGGTGGCCATTTCTTCTGCCCACAAGTGTGCCGGGGCTTTCTTGAGCTCGACAGCTTGAGGCTGAATTCGCAGGAAGATGGCACGGGGCCTGACTGGGCTGTAGTTAGGACAGCTGCCCTGACAGATGCTCTGCAGCCCAGGTTTTGAAAAGGACACAGGCAAAGCACTGCGCAGGCTTCCCTATAGGCCCATGTGACAACATTCTCGGCATAAGTCCTGATATTTAGCATATTTATTGTTTAGTTTGTGGCTCCGGAGCCTCAGACTGGACGCTTGAATTTGTGAAATGTTGTTGAATACTACTAGGAATAGAATGCTCTATTGGATTTTGCAAAGTATTATTGGATTCACCATCGTCATCAGTCTTGAATTGTAATCAACATTGATTAGGGACATGGGCCTGTAATTATGTTACCCACTACCTCCCCCGTTATAATATCCTTACTAATGGTGGCATAGCATTACCAAGACATGTCATTTATTCCTCAAGGAATTTTGAAAGGTACTCTAGTGCAGAAGTTTGATTTAGGTCTACAGGGTCAAACATCCTGGTCACCTTCTGCAATCAAGTGGATGACTGTCATGTTTCTGGTTCAAAGGGAAGTGAACTATCTAGCGTACAGTCGGTAGTGCCTGCAGCCTCTCTGCCCTGCGCCACAGTGGCGGATATTGGCTTTGGGCTTGTACCAATAACCCCAAGTATAAACTGTCAGTGACACGTTAGAAAGAGCAAATGAGCCAGTGATCAATGCGGCTGAAGGCTCTGCTCAGAAGCCCATAACAGGACTAACTACTGTAACGATGCAGGAAAAGCTTCATCAGGCCGAAGTCCCCTTTGCTACCGATGGATAAAATTCAAGTGAGTTGATATTTTTCAAAGTGGGTCTTTAATATGCTTAATGAGCAAGGTAAAGGCCAAATAGAAAGGTTGTGCCAGGTGAGATGAATCAAAAGGCTGAGGCGATGCCAGACGTTCTTGGTGAACATTAAGGAGCCGATCGGATTAGCGAGAAGAGCAGCTGGTCACCCAGCTGTTTCAAGCATGTGTCTTAAGGTGGAGCCATAAGCCTCAATGTCTTTGATTAAAAAGTCAGCAGTTATTTACTCAAAATTCTTCAGATGGCTGGTAGTGCAGTGGACCGTCAGACATGGAAAGTCAAGTCAAATGTACTTATAAAGCGCATTTAACAAACGGGTAGGTCGCAACATGTTTTCAAGAGCAAACAAATAGATATGGGTTTCTCCCAGTGTATTTTAATCCAAAGACAGCCATTACACTGCAATATCTGACATGCACAGATAGGTTAATCAGCCATTGCGGTGAATGGGCAAACTTGGACAGCACACCAATAGAGAACAAGGAGAAGTGTAATTTTAAGTGCCGTTTTAAATACCACCTTGCCTGTTGAGCCTTTTCACTTGAAGACGATGTTAGTTAAATATTTTGCAGTCCTTTTCTTTCTACTTCTGTCACTCTAAGTGCCTTCGTAAGCCCACAGGACTTGACAATACTTCAAACGCCGCAGCGAAGCAGCCATGAAGGTCAGTCTCTTTGCTAGCAGGTTCCTTTTCATACAATATTCATCAAAGCCTTATTTCAAATGTATGAGAGACATGACATGTAGAGCTTAAAATAGGGAATGTCAAATATAAGAGGATGAACAAAGGCTGCTTTCACAACGGGATGGTGGAAAGTGAAGGTTTGGCTCAGTATACAAAGGGCTGCACACAAACTGCCAGTGCAAGTACACAAGAGAGATCTATACACAGTAGCCCATTTCACACATGAATCCCGTAAAATTGGCTGATTAGTTTTGTCCGGGAAAGGTAGCAGTTTCTTTTCACATACCTTTCCACTTTTTTAACATAACACTACCATTCACACAACACCGTTAAATTCCTCTGTTGTCATTTCCCGAAAATTATGTTCAACCCTTGCACCGAGTCACTGCACTTTGAAAACAAGGCGGGTGAAGATGCTTGGCACATGCTGCCATTTATGCTGCTCATGTGAAGCTCTCTTATTTTCACTCCTTACTATTGGTTGCTTGCTGATGATTTTAGAACCGAAGCGTATTCTACTGCTGCACTCTGGAAGTCTACTTGGATAAGAACAACAGCTACATGCATACATTCTGAAGCCCTATTTGGACATTATTCATTTTATCAGAGGTGGTGGTTTAATGTAATCATTCCCGGGAACATGTTTGAATCTGCCATGTCAGTAATGTTTACGCACTGCACTCAGCCACGCCAGTGAAAATAACCTCAGGTAAAACTAGTCCCGTCTGAATTGACATCCCTGAGTTTTTTTTGGGTAAACTTCTGCACGTATTGCTTTCCAAACCATATGGATGTGGACCACCTGCTCAAATTGCACCTTCAAGTGGTGTTCATCCCAAACTGAGATCAGACCCAAAGTCTCAACTCTGGTCCGGTTTGCGATTTGTCTTTGCTCTTACAGCCATGCTGTATTGTTATTGTTCAAGCATGTGGACATGTTACATGATGTGTACATGTAGTAGACACTCCCATCTCTGTGATGTTGGAGACTGATTAGAGATATCTTATTCATTGTGAATTGTCCATTTACATTACAGATGTCCTGCATTAACAATTCCTTTATGCACATTGCCCTGAAAACGAAAGCAGAGGTCGACGAAACCTTTTTATGTGCTACTAATGTGAGATGTATTCGATTTATGTTGCCAGATATGGCATGTCTGCAATCTCTTTCTCTGTGTCTTTGAGCAGAAACATCAGACCAATTAAATTAGCTGTTGTTAAAGATGCTCATCAACTGTCATCCCCGAGAAAGGGAAATAGTTGCAAGCGAGTCAGAATATGTTTCGGGTGAGCTACGTGCAAACAATACAGCCCCGCTGGTTACCGCTACGTACCGCTGGTGCTTTTCAGATTTCATTTGGGATTAAACAGCTTTCACCCCCATGGTCCTTAATGTCTTTCGGCATAAATTGCACCTTGCTTCGTGGCGGTCTACTGCCGGTGCCAACCACCTCCGAAACTTATCTTCCTCCAACCATTTGTCGTTGAACTTGCATTTCCCCATCTTGGCTCATCCCTTGGCTTGTTAACTAGCTAACGTTAGCAACCTTGACTGACGACAAAGCTAAGTTACTAACATTGACCCTCTTTGATGACACGCGAATGTAAACATAATGGCGGTTAGTTATTCAAACAAATACACACTATTGGACCTTTTTTTTAATTTTTTACAGTAGGCTACTCACTGCGAGTGACAATTTGTCCATCAGCCTTAAACGCACCCTCTGCAAATGTAATACCATTATTTTAATTTAAGACCTTTAAGACTTTTTAAGGAGCCGCGGGAACCCTGGTATGACGGGACATGCAAATATATGGAAGTATGCTCAAGTAAATATTGAATTACAACTGTTTACATTTTTAATCAGTCTTTTTGAACATGTAATAACAATTATGTTGATATTTAATAACAAATCCAGTATAATATTTGTTAGTTTTTTTGCCTTAAAAGACAGCACAAACAGCTCAGACCCAAAACCCCGGTAATTTTTAATTTAAACTGATCTTTAGAGTGTTGACAATGTGTGTTTGTAACTGCAGTGGCTAAACTATGCGCGACAAGAAATGTTTGTATTATATATATAGACGTGTAACAACATAAAAATGTATCACTTACTTGAGGTCGTTGATGATCCATCCTGTAACTCAGTTCCTCTCCGGCTCCCGCTGCACCGCATCTCGGTTTCCCCAATCAATGAGAATGTAGGGAAGCAGTGATCATTCTATTGGTTACACAGAAAAACCAAGCACGAGGCCAGAAATCCCGAGAGCAAGGAAAGAAAGCAGAGAAACAGCTAAAGTAAATCTGTGAGCGCACAGGATTAATTTGAATGCAAGAATGGGGTTTTAGCAGGCGCAAAGGTAATGTTGTGTGTGAGCAAGAGTATATCTGAGTGCACACATATAGTATTGAGCAAGAGCAGAGCAAATCCGTGCGAGAGCAGGGTATATTTAAGTGCAAGGGCAGGGTTTGGAGCGAGAGCATTGGAAATCTACAAGCGAGCTCAATAAATCGTGCTCTCAAATTAAAAGACGATGCTCTCAATATTTGGCAGTAATATAATTCCAAAGTCATCCGGTGTTAGGTAGCTATGGCTCTATAATTGCTGTAGCTAATCTATGTGTGTCGGCGAATATTTCAGTAACAACTAGACTGAGCTAGTAGAGCTGTGTTTTGCATAAAAGATTTGGAATGTATTAAGTTTGCCACCACTTTCATGCACACGCCTGAGCCTCGTTTGGAGGGAGGAGTTCTTGCTTTGCTCAATTTCTCAAAATGTGCCTACCCCAGCTTTAATGTGCCCCTTACTATATGTAGAGCATTGCTCATTGATAAACATGATCCGTATTCAGTGCCTTAGAAAATGTCAGAAATCGTAGAGAGTGCTGACTCAGGAGTCCTGGCCACACAAAAACGCAGGTATTGAAAGGACACATAATCCATTTTAGCACAAGATTCAGACCCTCTTTATTTAGAATACAGAGAGCTGCTGCTTCTTTGGTTCCCATTACATTACCTTTCTGTGGTTGCCGAATCAAGGTTTCACATTGAGCAATACTTATGAGGAAGAATAAGGAGGAAAAGGATGGATTTTTTTCTTTCTCATACTGCACCTGCAGTTTTTGGAAGTTAAGTTAAGTCGGAGGGACTGCTGGTCTGGAGTTGAACAACTTACTGGCCTGGTGGACAGAATTTTGCTGAGATAAATGAGCTAGAGGAAGACTGGATGACAATGGGGGTGATGGTGGTAGTAGTAGCAGTGGTGGCAGTTTTTATTTTTATTTATTTTAATAATAGTAAATGTTATGCTAGCTGTCAGTACTGCGATGCATTGGGGTCCCATACCCCCAGGGGTGAGTGAGTGAGAGAATGCATGAGTTTCTGCAGCAATAAACAAGCTTGAGTTTGTATGTTGGTCATTTTACCTAATTACATTACATTACATCATTTAGCAGACGCTTTTGTCCAAAGCGACTTACAATAGTACATTTTTTCATCCACATCAGTCAGACCAACTATACAACGCAGTCTTTCTTCAGCTAAACACTTCAATAGGAACAAGTAGCATATAACACTTCAATAGGAACAAGTCGCATGAAACACTTCAATAGGAGCAGTAGCATTAGTAGTCAGAGTTGTTAGTGTTTTTTTTTGGGGGGGGAGAAGAAAAGAGTAGAAGGAGATATGTCAGTTCAGGTAGGTCAGTTCAGGTAGGGTCTAGGTGTAGTCGGAAAATATGGGTTTTTAGTCTCCTGCGGAAGATGGGTAGCGATTCAGCTGTCCTGACTGAAGGGGGGAGCTCATTCCACCATTGCGGTGCCAGGGATGCGAATAGTCGAGCCCTTGACGAGCAACTTCTAAGCCCACGCAGCGATGGGGGGGCTAGGCGACCCGCAAGAGTGGAGGAGCGGACGAGCTGAAGTTTGGAACCTGACCAGGGATTGCAGATAAGGGGGGGCAGTTCCATATATTGCCCTGTAGGACAGTACCAGTATTTAAATTTGATACGCGCCGACATCCAGGTGGCGAAGTAAGCAG
>OMOT01083531.1:0-10375 GCA_900312575.1 Acanthochaenus luetkenii
GGTCGCGGCGCACCGCCGTGGAGGAAATGCGCCCGGCGGGGGCCAGCCAGACACGGGGAGAGGTCCCGCGAGTCCATCTACAAATGAGTGAGTGAAGCTGTGTTGTTTTAAAATGAAATTTCAATGGTTGTGTGAATAACAACTTGAAGTTGTAACAGTGTTGCTGTGTTGCTGCTTTCCGGCTCTTTGTTGTGATTCCAACGGCTCTATAATTGTTGACAGTATGACGATAGTTTGTTGTGGATGTAGGCCTAATTGTAAAATAAATATGCTTGTTGTATGGTTGGATGGCTTGCAGACATGGTCGAGTTGGTAGTATTGAGTTGGCTATTTGAGTTGCTAGCTAGCTGATGCGCCCGGCTGGGATATTTATTTATTTATTTATTTGGGGGGGTGTATTGAAGGCCCATTGTGAGAGGGCACGGCCCGCCACTGGTGTAACATATCATGACTCATGGGATATCAACCAATAAGTTAATTCAGTTTCCCCTTCCATTCACTGTTTACTTTTTGTACATTACATTACATTATATCATTTAGCAGACGCTTTTGTCCAAAGCGACTTACAATAGTACATTTTTTCATCCACATCAGCACCAACTATACAACGCAGTCTTTCTTCAGCTAAACACTTCAATAGGAACAAGTAGCATGAAACACTTCAATGGGAGCAGTAGCATTAGTAGTCAGAGTTGTTAGTGTAGTGTTTTTGTTTGTTTTTGTACTAATTGTCTTTATACTGTGTTTAAACACAAGTAAAACTACAAAGCATAATAATCCAATAAATATTACTTTTATTTATTTATTGACTGGTATTTGAACTGGTGAAATGTGAAATTGCCCTTTTAAAAAGAATAAACATATTGTCATAATGTGCATACATGAAGATTCAAAAGCAAATTGGATGATTGAATATAAGGTTTCATTATGACCAAAGTATCTGAATACATAAGTGGAAAAATAAAATATTATTGTGGAATTGCATTTTCCAGTTTGCATTAACATTTGAATAAAGTTAACTATACGCTTCTGTAGTTGAATGTCTGTCCTTGTTTCTCTCTGCAGTGAGTGATGACCACCTAGTGGAGTTTGTGGAGAACCAGGACCATGTTGTGGTGTTGGCAGCTCTGCAGAGGTTCCAGGACAGTCCTGACCTGCTCCTACAGGCCATGAAGGTGCTGCTCCCCCTGGCCCGCCCTGGTAAGGCCTCCCTACACCGCTAGACTGTTGAAAAAGAACTTAATAATTGCTAATACTTGATCAGGAAAAAGGACAAATTTGTTAATGCTCTCATAACCTCCTTTTTACTAGCACTACACTGGTTCCTACCATACAGCGTTACATCGTTATGAGAAAGTGAACAGCAGAACGTCAGTTTCAATTAACAGCGAACACAGTGAGCCGAGTCATAAAGTCACGTTGTCTCTATTTTGGTGACATTTTGCAGGTATACACCTTTACTTCTCCAAACTGTGGCTTTTGGTGTAAAACTGGAGTTGTATTTCCTATTTTCCTGTGCTCCCTACCGCTGCTATCAATAAACTACATCACTAGTATTTGGTCAAATGATTAGAAGGATAACTTGTAAGTAGACCAATGCCACCAAATAATTCATGTTGTAAATTTAGTCAGAACTGAATTTTTTTTCATGATAAATAATACAGTTTTACAATATATCAAAAGTGTATTTTAGTTTTTATTATTGCTCAGATATTATATAGATATATATCCTTATTTTCAGGAATACAGGATACAGGAATAGAGACGGAAATTACGTCAACACCCACACTGAAAGCTGATTGGTTACCGTTTTGAACCTCAGTGACACTGTTCGGCTCACGTCGGGTCATTTTCAGAGCGATATCATCGGGCGTTCATTTGCATTATTTTAGAAACTGGTGCTGTATTATATAAGCTGCTAGTATATAAGTATTAAAATTCCTCAGTACTTTTAAATCAGTCAATGTGTTCCATCTCAGTCTAAAGCACTATGCCATCCCAAAACCTAGGTATAGTAGGAATGGATTTGTTCATCATCAAGTAGAATAAATGTACAGGAATCTCTCAGTCTGACCAATTTCCATCATTGGCATTGGTGCAGAAATGTATAGACAAATTACTGCGTAAAAACATATATTTGCACATACAAGTAATTTTTCTTGTTGCTCACATAGACACATCTAAGATAACAAGTAAGTATATATAATATAATGTGGGAAAAACGTGGGAAAAAGTTAGAATTTCCCAAAAAATGTGTGTTCAGTCCCAGACTAAACATTTTGTATAGTTTTATTTTATTTTGTCATTTTTACCAGCAAATATCAGCATACATATTGATCACCAACTAAAATCAAAAGTATGGCATTTTGAAATGGAAAATGAAACCATGAAAGCTGCTTTGAATCTGTCGCTCGTCTCCTCCAGGCAGTAACGTGGAGATGCTGATGTCGGGAGGAGCTAGGTGCTACAGTGTGCTCATTGCCGCCATGGACGCCTTCCCCGAGGTGGAGGAGCTGCAGGAGACGGCCTGCTGTCTGTTCAGGAAGTTAACATTAGGTCAGACCCAGGGGTCATAGGTCACACTAGAGTGCAATATACAATAGTAGTATTCATATATATGCCATATTAACCCCTCTCATTTGTGGATACATTGGCAGTGTTTCCCCTCATCATTTGTGTGCAGGGGTCAAAGGTTAGGAGGTCCAACGGTCACACCACGGGACGATAGAACACCAGTATTCATAAACTTCCTCCCAACATTTTTCTACAGTTATCTTGTTAGTGGATAAATGGGCAATCAGTCTCCTATTATTTTTGTAAGCAGTGTTAGTTGGAGGTCATTTGGGGTTTGGTTCTCCATCTAACCCTGTTTTGGTTCTAGTGCAATGTATAAGACACAATTTGTTCTTATTTGAAAATGTTATTAAATAAAGTTATAATTATAGATATTAGCCAAATGCTTATGTTTTGGGTTAGAGTTAGGGCCCTGTCAATCAATAACTCTCAAACGCACTTGTTTGCAGCCAGTGATGATAGCGCTGTTTGCAGAGTCAATGGATCCTCGTCATAAACACAACAGTGTTTGTATTTCATTCTAATAAGCTGATTTGCCTATCAGTTGAGTGATAATGACCGAAGAGGTCAGCAGAAGCATGTGTTTGATGTAGGGCGCGCTTGTTTTGTCTTCTTGTAGAGAGTTACTACAACATCCTGGTATTGAACGGCGTCCAGAGGGTTGCAGTGAGAGCCTGTCAGACCTTCCCCGACAATGCCACGCTGCAAGCCGCTGCACTCTCCTGCCTGGCTGACCTCAGTGAGAACACACACACACACACACACACACACAAAGAGATGTATTTGAAATGTCTTAGAATTTGACATGTCTGTGAAAATGTTGTTCCGTCCCTTTCTCACAAGCTGTAAACCCACCTTTGTGTATTTTAATATTAGCTGTTTAGAGGAATGTCTCTTGAGCTTTAGACTGTCATGACCTAGTTGTCAATATTGCGTATAGTGACTAGGGCTGTGCGATATGGACAAAATCTTCGATCACGATATGGGTAATTTCATATCACGATAACGATATATATCACGATATAGTATGTTTTCTGTAAATGTCTTGAAGAATTTGTCTATACAACATAACCACACGCCTCTACGGCTGGGTATCGCCACTGATTTCCCAGATTTATTTGATTCAATATCTATTCGCTTAGGGATATTTCAGTTACAATACCAATTTTTCTTGGATATGAAAGAGATTCTCAGAGAACTAATGCTGTAAATTGTACAAGGAACAATCTAACCTGGTGCATTATTACAAATATTAATGTTTGCATCAAGAATTGACCCCAAAACAGTTACATGAATGTACTTCTTATTTAACATGACCAACACACTACAGCAGTGTGTCAGAAGAGAAACGACCAAAAGAGACAAACAAACATATATTAATTAATAAGTAAAAGTAAACCAACAATCAGAAATTGAAAAAGTCTCTGAATTGTCTTTGAAAATAGTGCAAGAAAAACCTCTGGACATTGTAAACTGTCCATGAAACTAAAGCCCCTTCATTATGTGTTCTCACTTGTTGGAGATTGTAAGGCTGCCTTCAACACACTGGGGAGTTTTCCACCTCGTAGTGGGAACTATGATGCTCGAGAGACGCAACCACATTTTGGATTAAAAATAACTTTCAAATTGATACTTTTCAAAGGGCATAGATATCAAATGAGTAGCATGTGAGTATCAAAGTATCGATACCAGTTTCGATCAGCCCGCCCCTAGTGGAAAGTCCTTTTCTAAGTTACCGTTACTGTAAAATGATGACGGTCCAGATTACATACAGAGCCTCGCTCGTGATAAGAGCTGATGATCCATCCGAGTTTCTCTGGTTGTAAATCAGTGGAATAATTAGCGCGACTGAAAAATGTTGTTTAACACAAAACAAGATGCAACAGAGTTTTGTTCTGTGTCGCTGCTCCGTGTTTGTTTGTTATTCCAGTCCACGTGTAGAGAACATAAAGCGGGGTCGGGGATGACGTAAAATACGGCCATAAAGCAGTTCTGCTGATTTTTTTGGGCAGCAATGGCGATAGAAACGATAGAGGAAAATATCTACGATAGACATTTTTCTACCGTCCCACGATATATATCGTCATATCGAACAGCCCTAATATTGACCCTGAATCAAGGCAGGCAGAAGACTGCAACATCCCCTTTACCTGCCAATGCTTTAGTCCCTAACCCCCTTTGAGTAATGGCCCTTCAGTGCTACATATGGATTCAGTTTTGTCCCCACAGCCCCACTGAGCAATGTGACTTCTGTTTCATGGCTCTGTTCTGAACAGCTGCAAAGGGATATCTGTGGGGGGGAAAGCTAGAAATGTAATTCCAGTAATTCTACTGTAAACACACCAACAGACAGACACACTGAACAGTAAGCTAACTGTAAGCACCCACTCTAGCTTAGTAGAGGCTCTGCTAGCGCAATCATGGTGGTCCAGTGGAGAATCGTCTGTGCACAAATAATGTCTGAATATATAAGAAAAATATCAAGTTGATCGAGTTGTGGTGTGTGTGTGTGTGTAGGTCAGTTCAGTAATGTTATAAGTGAAATAGAATATTCTGATCAGGTTACTGTGACACAGTAAACTGTCTAGTCTCTACCTCAAAACTCTTTTTGGCTTACTAGCCCGCAGGCTAATTTAACAAAGCGACCGATTTTAATGTTGACGTGCAACTAACGCTAGCTTCTACTAGGTGCGTTAGCTAGTGTGCAAATCAAATGTGTTTACAACACGACAGCGATAATTAGCAGATGCTATGATTAGCTAACAAGCTGACCATTACCTAAACACAAAATCAATCGGATGTATCAGTGGTCACTTGATCAATTCCCAGACAAAAACAGCACAGAAAATAACCATATCTATTCAATGCTGTCGAGGCGGCCATGTTGTACGTTTAGCAACACAAGCAGCTGTTCGCAGCCACTGTTGCCCAATAGCTGAGGACCTCCAGTATGGCCGCCGTCACCCTCTGTAGTACAAGGCACAGTCACATCAGATCTTGTGTATTGTAATCATAGCGTACTGTCTCCTTCTCTCAGCTGCGACCGTGGTGCAGAACAAGGCGGTGGCCGAGCAGGGTCTGGAGGAAGGAGAGGAGGAGGAGAACAGGGGTAAAGAGGAGGTGGAGGACTTGGGCCTGGGCTGGATGGAGGCCTGCTGCACTGCCCTGGAGCTGCACGCCGCTGAGCCGGCCGTACAGGTCAGTCCAACAGCTTCTAACTCTCGGGCTAGAGTGTCGGCGTTAAGTTGTATTGTGACCCGTGTAAAACGAACGCCTCTCTCACGGGATACTTAAAAATGGCTGCTAGGGTGCTTTTTGTCGTTTCTGGGGTTTGAAAGAAAACCCCCTTTCTTCTCCTCTGGACTGCCACCCAGTGTTGTCTAGTCCTCTCATGTCCACTCGCATACATGTGGGAATACACACACACACACATACACACACGCCCTCTAGCTGCACGACTCGGTCTTGTTGTGTACCTGGTTTGGTCAGATAGGGTTAGGGTTAGGCTATTGTACCCGGCCTCTGACCCTCACAGGGCTCCTGTGGGAACGTGAAGAGTTTGAGTTGAGGACCTCGTCCTCTTCATTTCTGGTTTCATCACACTCAGTCTCCAAATCACATTCATACAAAAACCCCAGAAGAGATTATAGTTTCATTATTGTCAATACCTCACCTATCCAGTTGTTCCTTGCTTTCCATGTTATTTCTCCCTTTTCCTTGCATGTTCTTAACTATCACAATATCAACTTGTGTGAATCTCCTCCGCTCCCCCAGGAAGCTGCCAGTTGGGCCATTCACAGCCTGTTATTACATGGAGCCGGACTGAACCGTTCAGCAGAGGAGCAGGATGAGAGGTACACACACCGAAGCGGAACATACCACTCGCCTCTCCTCTGTGTTTAACGCTGTTTAGCACTTGTTTATGGTGATGTTTAAAGTGAAAGTGCCACTCTGTGAAATGTTACCCGGATATTGGACATGGAGACATCCTCAGCAAACAAAGACAAGATAACAGTTTGGCCAACTTTCAGCTCTCTCAAGGACAACAGAAATGATTTGAACAGTCGGCATAACGGAGTGTCTTGCATGTCTGCATGTGATGAGGGGCGTTTCTGAAGCGTGTTTAAAAATGTGTGATGGGGTGAATGAACGACTTTCATTGCGTATTGTATGGTTGTTTTCAGGACTCCTGTTCACAGACAGTTAATGGCGGCCATGTTGCTCCACTCCTCCTCTCCCAGAGTGTTCAAAGCTGCTACTAGTGCCATGGGCACACTCATTACGCACAACAGTGAGTCCTTTGCACCAACACCTATTGTTACCATATATACACATGGAGAGATGGGACTAAGCAGAACAAAGCACACCAGCAGGGTACACACTCAGCTCCAATCAGCAGTTTAGAACTACATTTAAACATCAATTTTATATTTTGTATAGCCTATCATGTTATCAATGTGAACTCCTATATATCTGGCAAAATGTCTACTGTCAACTGACTATACAATGGTAAGCATTAATAACTTGGTCTGAAATCAGTCATAAATACAGTTCAGACGGTTCACCTAAATGTCAATCTTGTCTGAATGTCAAGAGCAGCCCGTCCTATTGTTCTAGACACCAAGAACCATCTTTGTGCAAAGTGTTGCACAAAGATTGCAATATGTCCACATTACGGTAATTGAATCCACATTAATTTAAGCTATTTCCCCCCACAAATAGCTGCAATAATAGGTCTACAAATTATTTCAAATTAATTGACAATTCTATGATAATGTAATCTTCAGAGTTTATGCTCATTTCATGTTTTTCTACATTTAAAATGTCTGTGAATCCACCTGAATCGCACCGATGTGGTAAACCCCACTCACCCGGTGCTCCAAGTAGGGTAAAACAAAGAACTTTCAAATACTGTTGGACCCGGGTCAGTTGGTAACATGAAGGCCTGTTCTGTTGGCAGGTAAAATGGCTTCTCTGCTGCTGGCAAATGGCCTCCATGTCAACCTGGTGGAGATGATGAAGAGACACTCCACCTCCGCCGAAGTTTCCATCAGCGCTTGCAAACTGCTCCACCTCCTCTTCCAGGGAAGGTGGGGACAAATCCCAGTTTCCTTTGCATGCTACTCTTTTTGTGTCGTCGGTTGGTTTTACTATATCGCATAAATACAAAATGACACAAAAGTGACCCAACACGGGATAAACAGGCACACGATATATTACATGACAGGTGTCAATAAAGTATTGAATCAAGTGTATTTCGATCACACTTTTTGGGGCGTAAAATGGGTGTCTTCTCTAAGATGATTGAGCCTCGCTTCATGGCTTTTGGTCACAAATTACAAGGCTTTACCTGCTGTTTTAAATACCAAGTGATGGACATCAGGTAACAATTCTATGCACTGTTTTCGGATGAAACTCATATGTCATTTTGGAATGCAACTCGTCCCGTCTGTATGTAGGACGGCCAGTCTGGATGAGCTGAACATGGCCGTGGGTCAGATCCTCAGCGCCATGAAGGTCCACAACTTCCAGCCGGAGGTGCAGCTGGAGGCGCTGCAGGCCAGCCTGGTCTTCCTCTGCCCAGGTACTTTGAAGTGGACATCCTCAAATGTCTCATTCTCGTTTGGTGATAACGGTCATTCCTGTGTTTCTGCTCTGCACTTCCCAGAAATCAATTGTCAATCAAACACTGTGTCCAGTACTGTGACGTCTTCATCCTTGGAATTTCCGTTGACGAAAGTTTTAGTTTCTGTGGGTGGCTTTTCTTTGTCAGTTCAGCCGTTGTGGCTATCGCTGCTCATGCTAACTACCCAGTTCTTCTGTTTATTCCAAACAAACCAGAAATGTAAAACGCATCACTTCAGAGAGGATTTTCCCGGGAAAGTCCTACCAGACACCGGCTGTTTAGAACAGCAGCTGTTGTTGTTATAGCAACCAGCCATAGAGGGCAGCAAAACAGGCTCATGGGAAAATGTCAGGTTTTAAAGATGAACTCCATTGAATCGGTTCACGTCAGAGGCAGCGATGGAATGAAAGGTGGTACAGTGGAACAGCTTGTTCTCAGTGTGTTTTCATTTCCATCCAAATCAGGTCAAAATGTAGATGGCCTCTGCTGACTCCTAATTCATTAAATTCTATAAATCTGTATTGTCCCCAAAGGGCAATTCAAGTGCAGCACTACAACATAATAAACACATACTGTACACACACAAATGTAGAAACATGTACCCAAACATGCCCCAACCCAACATACACCCACCCACCAGATTGGTGAGTGACAAAACAACAGGTGTGTGTACAATAGTTGACCTCTTCTCATTTGACGCTGTGGTGTGTGTGCGTTCCCAGACAGGAGTTTACGGGAGCATGGCGTCTCGGTGGCCGACCCTGACATGGCCGACGTGTCGCTGAAGGTCCTGAAGAACCAGTGTGTGGTGGAGGGAGCTCACACCGTCTACCTGGAGGTTCTCAACAGGGTACGGCCACACCGACGAACCCCTAGTGGTTTCCAGACTGTGCCAGAGATTTGTGTAGGAGGAGACGAGTTCTAACAATTCCTACTGGTCACCGAGGTCGATGACTTAATGCCACTTTGGGCCGGTTTCCCAGACTGGGATTAAGCCTAGTCCTAGACTAAGGATGTTTTGTCAATGGATATCTCCATTGAATTTTGTTTTAGTGTAGGACTAGGCTTAATCCATGTCCCTGTTCTATAGCTGACCCTGACCTCTGACCTCCCTGTGGAGTGAGGGCAAGTGAAAACATTATTATTTTCTTTTGGGGATTGATAATGTATCAGAAATAATAGAGGAGGGTAGAGCTTTAAAAAAAGAAAAGAAGAGGAATTTGTTATACAAATAAAGAGAACCAGCAGCACCCAAAACAGACCCAGTACATACAGAGCTCATTCATTACATAAATTAAACAGTTCATCCATTCATTTTTAGAAATTATACAGTAGTTCATCCTGAAACCACAACACCGGAAGGACGTAATTACATTCCTAAAAATAATACGGCAGCTAACTGGTATGAGTGGTGACTATTTTTGTTTTCACTTGTGGAGGTTGGTGCCGCACTGGCTGAGGGCGGGATGGCATGATTTGTATTTCAGTTGTGTGAATGGTCATTAAATATGATACGTTTCTGAGTTTGGTTTGACTTGCACCAAACAAGCATGCACACAGAAACAGAAAAAAACAAGTTTGCATGGTAATATTCTGAATATTCCTGTCATATAGTACATGTATACAGGGATTATTGAGATATGAAGATGCATATATAAACAGCTTATTCTGAATGATACTCAGTGATGTATGTGTGTTTACTGATGTGTGTGTGTATCTAGTTTATTAGCAGCTCGTCCATACAGAAGTGTGGTTTGAGGGTGCTGTCTGCGCTGGTCGACTGCTCCGGCGCAGTGGACCTGCTCTGCCAGCAGAGGGCGATAGACACTGTGCTGCATACACTACAGATGTTCCCGAGGGAGCGAGGTACACAACACTTCTGCTTTGATATGTTGCCATGGGCGTCAGTCGGGTATGGCAAGATGCGGCGTTCGCCATACCGTAGCATATACATTTACACAAAGGATAGGGGGATTTGAAAAGCTCACTCATCTGAAAACTTTAAAAGTTCTTAAATGGCTCTTCGACTGATTTCAATTGGAATGATCAATCAATCAATCTTTATTTATATAGCCCTTTTATACAAGCATGTCTCAAAGGCCTTTACATTGCATGCATCATATACACAGGCAGTGATAAAACAGGCAACTACTGTCAGCTCACCCAAATATAAAA
>OMOT01083541.1:0-13653 GCA_900312575.1 Acanthochaenus luetkenii
TTACATTTGAAACAGTTGAATAACAGTTTATTTCTGCCACAACTAATCAAGTTTCACAAAGCAATCGAATTTCCACCCACAAATCATTCGCAGCCATATAAATCTCATTCAATTAATAACGCAAAAGTGGGAAAGTTGCCAACAAATAGACGTAAATATTCACACCAGTACACTGAAAGTGTCCCACATTAAATGATTCATGAGGGGAAAAAACTAACGTTAGGCCTATACAGTATTTACTTACGGTCTCATAACCGAGGCTTCACGTTACAGTACTGACGTTACACGTTAAGCGATAATCGTTTGGAAAACATCAAAATACGTTTCACCGGCCCCTTCTGATTGTTCCAATTGCGTGTAGGGCGATAGGTTCAATATTATCTCAGTTTCTCTGCTCACCATAGGAGCTTTAACAGGGGGAAGTGTCAGGCAGCAGGCCCGGAGGAGCAGGTTGTTCCTCTGACTCGTTAGACTTCCTGCTAACTAACGTCTTCTTTGCACGCAGCCGCAATGGCGACTACCCAATCAGGGGCATATGTCAATTACGCCCTGGAGAGCCGCTTTATTCAGCGCGAGCTGTTCTCAACCAATCACGTGAGGGCTAGTTCGAATCCATTCAATTTTCGCTGCTGCCGTGAGGCGTAAAAAATTACGCCCTTCGGCACTCAGACAAAGGCTGCAAGCAGTGTTTTCAGTCATCCCACTTTTCTATTAGAATATATCATTTATGTGAATATAACAATTTAATTTCATACACATACAGACCACAATTGTACAAATTATTGATCTATTGGAATCGTTTTTTTCCACTTGGGCCGGCCGGTAGGGCGGCGCCCTAGCGCCCCTAATGGACGACACGCCACTGATTATTATTATTATTATTTTCTCTGCCAATATTTGGTGGATTTTAATAATGTTTGCTTCTATAAATCCAGGTAACATTCAGCACCGACCTATATCCACAAACCTTTAAAGTATACCTTTAAGTTCACAGTACTCATAGTTCTGCCGAAGATGTAAAGATGATGGACATGTTTTGGTCCTGCTCGTACCTAAACTCATTTTGGACTCCTGTACTTAGGGTGCTTAATGACATTACATAAGTGGCCATCTGAGCCTAGATTTATCTATGTTAGACACAGTTTTCATGAGGTCCTTCATCTTTAAAATGTTGGCCTTTTAAAACCAACTTCTTGCAATGTTACAATGGATTTGCATTATCATCTGAAACTACAAAAATGATTTATTCCTGCAATTGCAGGGATCACAATAGCCAAGTCCATTTAAAATTAGATGTGGAGATTCGCCTCCTATATAACCTATACAGCATTTTGAGTACTGTTCAAGGCAACTCACTAACAGACTCAACATTATATAAACAGGAACTGAGGAATCTTGTAGAAGGTATTTTATTATAACTTAATGGAGAAATTTATTGCAAAAAAAAAAGACACAGCCCAGTAAGATTCCACTGTGAGGGAGGTCCAGGTGTCCGTAGTAATAGCCAGTTTCAGCTTAAGCACTGCGAACAGTCTCTGTGCACTTAGCATGCATCTTTTCGAGGCGCGAGGTGACCGCCTTCCAAGATGGAACCGTGTACTCCGGCTTTATGTATAACATTAGTTCTTAAAACCCTTTCCTCTTACTAATGGGCAGCATGCTTTTAGCCACCATGCTCACAATTAGAGCTGAAGTTTTCTCGCTGAGGGTTTTGTCACACTTGCGACAATGAGCTTGTAAAAAACTCTCCATGCTGCTTTGGTGAAGTCCCTCTTCATCATTCGTTGCAGCCGCGGCGATGGTTGGGTGCAGTTTTAAAAGGGACAACATTGTGGATGTTTGCCCCACATATCCCACACTTTATGAGTGTATCACTTATTTTTTTAAATTCAGCCCAGGCAGCGCTTTGGCGTGGCTTTGACATGTTAATATACTAGCTAGCGAGAGTGGAGGATTGGAACACAGACACTGCAGGGAAATTCTTCTCAGGACTGTGACCTAAAGTCCCCTACAGAACCGTTGATGCGCAACATTAGATCCGCTCAATTTAAATTATTTTAAGACTTTTATTTGAATGAAAAAATATTTAAGACCACAATTCCATTGATTTTTGATGCTGTAATTTAGCCACCCATTCCAATCAATACAGCGCTACAGAACTGTTGATGTGCGATATCAGTTTATTTAAAACTTTTAAATTTAAGTAATTTAAGTGTTTATTTGAATGACAAAAATGTCATGTCATGTCATGAGTGAATAATAGAGTAATTGAATATTTTGAACCAGCCCTAATACCTATTCAGAAAGAAAGAATCACCTGCTGTGGCAGCTTCAATGCTAAAGTACAACAGATGCAGGATAGATGTAGGGTGGAGGTTACCATGGAACAGCCAGAAGGAAACCCCACCTGGCCAGTGAAGCAGGGTGCTGTAACCAAAAGGTCAAATGTTCAATCCCCACAACAGCTGATGTGTTTATTAGGACTTGACCAATATGTGTATTTGAAAACTGACATGGAAAAAATTCAGTGAGTATTCAGTGAAACAGCCTCTGAAACAGCATTTAGATATTCATACATATTAATCCATACTTGTGTGGAATCTGGAATCTAACATGTCTCATTAGAATCAGTTCAGGTTAAGGGCTTCCCATGGACAAAGTGTATAGTGTTGATTAATCTACAATACAATATATATATAATCTGCATCATATTTCAAGATTCAAATAGCAATAATTTATTGCCATGTCAACATAGTTGATAGGAATTTGTCTTGGTTCACTCTCTTACAGCAACAATACGAGTAAAGAACACACTATCCACACAGCAGTCAACAATATGTAACAAACTGAATTTACATTTACAGCACAATACCCCAAAACAGTGCAGTATCCCAACATGTAGTAATGTGCGTATAGTGCTAAATAAGTGCATATAGAGACAGTCAGTGCAAGTTCAGATGCCTGATGGCTTCGAGGTAGATGCTATCCTTGAAGCAAGATGTTCTACACTGAATGCTCCTGTATCTTCTACCTGATGGGATGAGATTAAAGAGGTAGTATGATGGATGAGAGGAGGTGATCAATTTAGCCTTCTTGATTATTCAGGTGGAATAAAGAGATGGGGGAAATGATTTTAGACGCTCTGCGTATCACTTTTTCAAACTGGGTCTTGTCCTGAGTGGTTGTGTGACCATACCAAACAAGAATGGAAAAAGCAAGCACACTCTCAAATACAGATCTGTAGAAATGAATTATGGCTTTCTGGCTGACACCAAACTTTTTCAGCTGCCACAGGAAGTAAGAGTCACAGGTGGGCTTTACTGACTATGAGACTCGTGTTAAGATCCCATGATAGGGATTTGTGGATAGTGGTCCCAAGAGACTGGAAGGAGGAGACCCTCTACAACTTGATGATGGCCGACTTTCTTGCTAAAATCAACAACTAGCGCTTTAGTTTTTGAGGTATTAAGTATCAGGTTGTTATCCGCACACCACCTCACCAGCTCTTCTACTTCCCTCCGATACACTGATTCATCATTGTTGGTAATTAGACCCACCACAGTGGTGTCATCAGCAAACTTGTACAACAAAATTGACTCAAGAGTGTGATGTGCAGTTGTTTGTGTATATTGAGTACAGTAGAAGAGATAAGACCCAACCCTGGGGGGTGCCAATGTTCAGAAGCCTAGACAGCATGGCATGATTGCCAATTTTCTGTATTTGTTTCCAGTTAGACAAAAAGTTCAAGATCCAGTGACAAAGTGAGGCATTGACACCCAGTGCCTGTAGAGAGTCAAACAACCTAACAGGAACAATGGTGTTAAATGCAAAGCTGAAGTCAATAAGGAGAACTCGTGCATATGTGGACTTGGATTCCAGATGCTGAAGCATAGAGTGTATGCATAGGCACACCACATCATCCACACCTCTATTAGCTCTGATATCCATCAAATCAGAGGTGGACGACACTAACTGAACCAAATCCCATTTTTAATGAAATGACAACATTGGCTCCAGATATCAGTCTGACTCGTGTCTTAGAGCATCATGCCTGACATGCTGCTGGATCACATAAGGGTGAAATAATCAAATCCTTAATTATGCAGTCTGTAATTTGGTGATTAAAGTGCTCTACAATTCCTCTAAAAAAGTTTATATTTTACTGCAATGGTGAGTGATTAGGTTTGGGCTAAGTGGGTTGGCCAGGGGATTGTTGTGGTCAATCTGGCCTTTTAACAGTGATAAGAGAATACACAACTCAATAAACACACATACACACACACACACACACACACACACACACACACACACGCTCTCTCTCTCTCTCTCTCTCTCTCTCTCTCTCTCTCTCCCTCTCTCTCTCTTCAATAAACCAGTCACTATAGACAGCCACAAAAATCAATTAATGTCTTGAATGGTCTAGATAATTTATAACAAACAGAGAAGGAGACCCCCAATCAACCAATTAGCCACTCACACCCCTCAGGCTTCGGCTACTTTTTTCTTTGTATTGTATGCATGTGTGAGAGTGTGTGTGTGTGTGTGCACGCGTTTGCATGCTAAATAACTCAGAACATTCTGGGAAACAGAACTGGATCATCAAACTGGAAGGAATGGGTGGAATTGGCGAATAAGAGGCTAGGAACCCAACCACACGGGGAAACACAAAGCGTCAAATGAGCCAATGAATAATAAATCAGAAGGCTCAGTCACTGGGTGGAATTAACAATACAGAATAGGAGGGCGCTAATGGGTATGGGACACACACACATATAGACGTTTTGAATTTACTTGTTAACCACAATGTGGGGACAAATGGGGGATGCAGGGAAGAAAGAGGGTGAGGAAGGGTGAGAAATCTGTGAGGGGACTCTTTGCATGGTTTCTTCGTTAACCACAGCACCGATGGGACCCCGACTCGCCTAAAAGGGGACACCTGCCCCACCGGATTTGACCGATTTTCTCCCCTCGCCTTGCCAATTAAGACTGGGAGGGAACCGATGCGGTCGGGAGAAAATGGGTCGGAACATTCGGGAACCCCTTGATAATCTGGCGCTTCATCGATCGTTGGATGGCTGTTCGCTGTTCGCGGTTTCTCGCACAGAGATGTTGGCGCCCTGTGCAAAGCATCATGGGAAGGCTTGCTGCCCTTGTGTGTGTTGCAAAACATCAGAGGAGGTTAGAGTCAAGAAGGAATTGTAGTGAAATGGAGAGGACGGATGAAAATGGAGAGGGGTGACCAGCCGCACAGACAAACACAATGGACTTCTTTCTGGAACGCATTTACGCCACTTACGTTTCCGGGACAATTCTGGCATTCCTGAACGGTTTCTTATCTGGGATTCGTTCTTAGCTAAGAACAGGATTTAAGAGCACAGAAAAGCAGTCGTAAGTCGGCCAGACTGGAGTGCGCCGTGTTCTTAAGGGCTGAATTAGTGAGAAATCATGTGTCCACATAAATTCTACAGACATCCTTGGATTTAAATAATTATAATAATAATAAATACAATCATATTTGTATAATTAACAATTATGTTTCACATTTATAGTCATGATTCCACAAGGCATTGTGACAAAATAAATAAAAGCACTACATGAACACTGCAAATGGCAGTGAATAAATAAATAAAACTCAATCGTGTGGATATAGAGCCATAGTAGAATATAATGGACACATCTACATTCTGTAAATAAACATGTGAATATCCATAACTAAAATATATCATATGGGCTTATAATATAGATAGGACCTATCAAGATACTCATGTATCTAAAAAGATTAAAAACAGACAAACGGACAGCTCTTTATGGCAGGGTGACACACCACACCTATTCAATGATAGGGAAACTCTGGGATATTAAGAATAATTAATTTACAAAACAACATTACAACATAACTACAATGAAATGAATGAATAAGATATGCAGGGTCTGAAAAGGGAGATAAAGACACTCAACAAGCAGTTCAAGAGAGCCAGTGACGGCGAGAAGGAGGGCATCAAAGATCTGACAAGCGGGCTCCGGGAACGACTGCGCAGATTAAGAAGAGCAGAAAGAAAGAAAGAAAGAAAGAAAGAAAGAAAGAAAGAAAGAAAGAAAGAAAGAAAGAAAGAAAGAAAGAAAGAAAAGAAGTGAAGAAAGGAGGTTGATATTAAAATGCTGAAGTGATTAACCAGAGGCGGCAGGACAGAAGGAAGGAAGAGAGGGCCGAAGACGAGAGGGAGGAGGAGATGAAATAGAGGTGAGGAAATGAAGGGATCTTTATTGGAGCTCCTTCTTCCTGCTCCAGCTGATGGAGGTGGAAAGGAGGAGGGGGAAAATGATGCTAACTGCTTCCCCAAAGAATGCACTGTAAAACGTGATGGTGAAAAGTACCGTTTTCTTTTAAACAAGCAAAATTAGAGTTTCACGACAATTCAACATGAATGATCTTGAAACAGGAAACATTACTCAGAAAATAATTGGTGTAATCTGCTTCTTAAATGCGCTAAAATAAGCACAATTCATACAGCATTATAAGGCATCATAAGCGCATTACAAGTACAGATGCATTTTATAATATATCATAAATCATTTATATTAAACAATAAACATAATGTCAAAAAACATAATGTCAAAAATGTAGGGTGTTGAATACTTTGTGGGTGGATAAATGTAAATGTATTCCTGCTACATTCCTGATTACACCAAATAATAATATCCAGAAAATCTTATTGCAATAGCAGATTATTTGACTAGTTTCAAGAAAAATCACCTGTTTTATGACTGTAACTTACAATATTTAAGACATAAACTTAAAACTAGAGTTAGACTGATATATGGAATTACTGATATTGCCCTTTTATCAAAAATCAGATCTGGTCTAGTCAGTGTGGTCCTCCTCTGATATGATGGATATGATGCAGTTTGATTGATTACATATTTATTGTAGAAATGGTTAGCTATGGGAAGACCAATGTTTCAGTGGAGAGTTTTAGTGTCCCATGACAACATTTTCAGAGGCTTTTCCACCCTAACAAGAATACTCCCGGTGGTAGTCCCCGATGAAGGATGGGTCAAGGATGTGGCGACAGGGTACCCAGCTAAGCTCCTCCGGACCATATCCCTCCCAGTCCACCAGGTACTGGAAACCTCGGCCCGGCGGTGCACGTCCAGCAGCCGTCGGACGGTTTAGGCCGGGTGTTCATCAATGATGCGGTGGGCTGAAGGGGCCGCAGCAGGGAGTGACAGGGGACTGGTGGCCACAGGTTTAAGTAGGTAGACGTGGAATGTAGGATGGATGTTCATGTGCGCAGACCAGAGACAGGCAGTGGACAAAGTTGGCCAGCGGGTGGTTGGTGCGTCGACTTCCCTGGAGCACACACCGTGCAGGTGGACACAAAGGCCATGTATCGGCATCCATGGATGGCCACCAGAGGTTCCGCCGAAGGAGGGACAGCGTGCAGCCGATGCCGGGATGGCAGGCAAACCGGGAAGTGTGCCCCCACTGGAGAACCTGGGAACAAACAGAAACAGGCACAAACAAACAGTTGTCAGGACCATTACCTGGATCTGGCTGGCCCCGTAGTGCATCCTGAACGACTTCCTCAATCTCCCACTGCACCGCAACCACCACGCAGGATGAAGGCAGAATAATGTCTGTCTGACCAACTACTCCCTCAGAGGCATACAGGCGGGATAAAGCATCTGGCTTGAGGCACTTGGAGCCTGGTCGGTACGTCAGCGTAAAGTGGAACCAAGAGAAGGGTGTAGTTTATGTTCCCCAGCTGACCGTTGTGACAGGACCACCCCCACCCCTGAGTCTGAGGCATCCACCTCCACCACGAACTGCCTGGACAGATCCGGATGGGCGAGAACATGGTGAAATGCAGCTTCAGATCTGTGAATACGGCGTCAGCCTCTGGTGTGCAGGTAAACAGAATAACCAGGGAGGTGAAGCGATTAAGAAGACCCGCCACACGGCTATAGTCCCTGACAAATCTACAGTAGAAGTTAGCGAAGCCCAGGAACTGTTGAAGCTCCCTCACTGACGTGGGCCTTGGCCATTCTGCTACCGCCTGCACCTTCCCTGGATCAGTCCGAATCTGCCCGCTCTCAACAATGTATCTCAGGAACGAAACTGAGCTAGCGTGGCATTCACATTTCTCTGCCTAAATGAACAGACTGTTCTCCAAGAGCCACTGCAGCACATGTGTCACGTGCTTGACATGCTCCTCCATGTTCTTAGAAAAGATCAGCCTGTCATCCAGGTAGACAAACACAGACTAGTTGAGGAAGTCACAGAGGACATCGTTAACCAGGTTCTGGAAAACAGTGGGAGTGTTAGTCAGACTGAATTGCATAATCAAATACTCAAAATGGCCCAGAGGAGATTTGAATGCGGTCTTCCACTCATCCCCTTCACGGATCCTGACCAGGTGGTAGGCATTCCGGAGGTCCAATTTAAAAACGATAGTGGCTCCCTGGAGAGGCTAGAAAGCGGAGCTGATGAAGGGAAGAGGATATTGTTCCTCACCGTGATGCTGTTCAGACCGCGGTAGTCAATGTAGGGACGCAAAGAACGGTCGTTCTTTGCCAAGAAAGAACCCGGCCTACCTACAGCGGTCAGAGTCGTGGAGATATGTTTCCATGCTTTCACTTCCCGGGCGGGAAAGACTAAACGGTCGGCTAGACGGTAGAGGAGCTACAGGAAGCAGGTCAATGGCACAGTCATATGGACGATGCGGAGGCAGCGAGAGCACACGCTGCTTGCTGAACACCTCACCCAGGTCATGATAAACATGGGGGACTGAAGACAGGGACTGAAGACAGGGACTGAAGACAGGGACTGAAGACAGGAGGAATGGCAGTTGGTACTCCAGCCCAATATCCTACTGGTGGACCAGTCAAATTGGGGATTGTGCAGCTGGAGCCAAGGCTGACCCAACACCACTGGTACCTGGGGAGACGAGAGTACCAGGAATTGGACCTCCTTGTGGTGATTACCGCAGACCACCAGATGCAGGGACGTCGTAAGATGGGTGATATGGGTGAGGAGTCTGCCGTTCAGCGCATTAACCTTCAGGATAGACGCTAACGGCTCTACCTTGCTGCCTGCCCTGGAAACAAAGTCCAGGCCCAAAAAACTCCCATCAGCCCCGGAGCGGACCGTTGTCCCTATTCCAATGTTGCCTGCATGCTGGCTCCACTGGCCAGGGAGGAATTGATTTGGATCACCAGAACTCCCACTGCTACTGTTGAGCCTCAGCGAACATGAGGCGCGGAAGTGTCCTGTCTGCCCACAGTAGAGGCAGGCTCCTGCCTGGACTATACGGAAGCGCTCCGCTGATGTGAGTGGTTCTCTGGGCAGGTGGGGTGGCAAGTAAAAGGAGGTATTTGGAAGGGCGTCTGTCCTCTAAGTCTGTGGATATCAACGGAGAGGTTCTGGACACTCCCCACAAGGCTCTGAAGAAGCTGCTCGTGCTGCCCCACGAGAACGCCCTGGCTGGCGAGAGCCTGTTGGAGCATTTCAGTATCCACTCGGTCCATGTTGGGCAGATCGTTCTGTTACGACCGGGAACAGGGGGGACCCAAATGCAGGACACAGAAGCTGGAGTTGAGAAGAGAAGTGAGGTTTATAGCAGGGATGGTGCAGGAGATGATGGAGAATAATGTTCGGGGTTTAGCAGCGGGTAGTGGAGAGCATGAGCGGGGCAGACTGGATGGTCGGCGTAGCGGTGGAACACGGTGGACACACAGGCCAGGAACAGTACGGCATGTAGGCAGGTCGGCGATCGACAGACTGAGATACTGAGCACAAGAAAACAAGAGTGATGCTAGAATCCAACATGAACAGACAAGAACTACTTACTAGGAGAAGCTGAGAAAAATAGCTACCACGAGGGTTGAAACAACGATCTGGCAAAGAGTGGGTGGAAAGTGGGTAGATATACACAGGAGGTTGATGTGGTGATGAGACTCAGGAGTGCAGATTGCCGTGCCCTCAGGTGATCAGGATTGCAGGGAACAGGAGACAGCCAACACACACACGCAGACAGACAGGGAGAATCAGACAGGGGGTTGCTGAAACACCGGGGAGAGGGAAACAACAAGAGACCAGGCTGGACCAGGCTGGACACGGTCACAACCGTGTCAATAGCAATGTCTTGTATAAAGTACACGGTGCATGTGTGTATCATTTTGAAATGCCATTTTGAAAAAGGATTGTTAGGTTTCATTTTGACATAGAGATGAGATGTGTATCTTCAAGTGTCTTCAAAACTAACCAATTTCAATTTCCTTATTTTCTTGTTATTGCCTTAAAATAAACAACTTTAACCAACCATTGTCAAAGAAACAAACCTAATAATGTGAGAATCCAAGATAAAACCACCGGCCGAGGGTTGACATTTTTTGCAGTGGGAGGTAGAGAGATCAAACAGCAGAGCCTTGCTGTGTGATGTGAGGCCAGATCGCCACATGGGACCTGCTGTATGTGTGTGTGTGTGTGGACTAAGGGAGGAAGAGAAAGACAGACAGACAGACAGACAGACAGACAGACAGACAGACAGACAGACAGACAGACAGACAGACAGACAGACAGACAGACAGACAGACAGACAGACAGATAGATAGATAGATAGATAGATAGATGAATCCAAAGAAGGCATTCCATACTTTATTCCCAGGCTTCAGAATGAGGCCTAAAGATCACAGCTGGACAAATGATCCAACACACACACACACATACACCAGCCCAACCATTTAGACACATGGAGTAAAAATAAAAAGGAGATATTACATCACAACAACAAGAGGAGGGGTAGCTGAGAAAGTGAGAGAGGGGAAGAGAGAGAGAGAGAGACAGAGCGAGAGAGCATAGGAGGACATGTAGAGAGAGAGAGACACACACACATAGACAGAGAGAGGAGAGATATACTTTATTGAGTCAAGACTTATAGGAGAATGACAAGAGTGCATGTTTGTATGTGTGTGTGTGTGTTTGTCTACGTGCATATCATCATGGTTCACATGGTCTATTCTTTTGCCTACAGTTTTGTCCTTGTAGTTCAAACTGCTTTGTAAAAAACTACTAAAAACACATCCAAATTTCATTGTATCTGAACTACCACCAAGCAACAGCAAAACATAGTTAACCTACTAGTTTAATAACATGAAGTGAAACTACTCTCCAACAGTGGACTTGAGAAGGATATTTTAGTACTGCTTTCAGCCCTGGGGATTTTAGTTCCACTTTGTAACAGAAAGAGATGCTGCTTTCTTCTTGAAAACCAATGTGTTTTACAGCATCCTGGAAGTCTTGAAATTGAAAAAAAGGATGACAGAAAGAGAAGAAGGAATGACTGATTAGAAATTAGTATTGTTGTTTTACCAGAAACCCCTCCTTAGTCTCCCTTCAGTTTACTTTGGATCACAACTATTTCTCAACGGGTTGTGAAAAGTACTTTTGTATATTTTCTAATCTATTTTCCAATGTTTTCTTCGTGTTCCTCAGATTTTGACATGAGTGGAAACCACGCTGTCTAAAAAATTATTAGTTTGGCAAGAGGAATGTTATCTTTTATCCAGACTTATCCAGAGTTCTCTGATGACTCTTCCATTCTCTGAAGACTCCTCCATTGTCAGCTACATTACGATGGAGAATGAGGAGGAATACAGAGACCTGGCAGAGAGCTTTGTAGGATTGTGCAGCTCAACAATAAACTGGACTGGTCGGACAACACTGAGGCTCTCTACTGGAAAGGACAGAGGAGGCTCAGGTCCTTCAATGTGTGTAACTGGATGCTGCAGATGTTCTACCAGTCTGTAGTAGCCAGTGCACTCTTTGAAAAACTGAAAAAGGGGTGTCATCTTAATTTCGGGGTCTAGACTTTTTATACATTCACAACAACAGATCGCCAAGCGAGCCACCGTCTTTCTCTCTGTATCTCCCTCTCACACACACACACACACACACAGAAACAGGAGCCTGGAGAGATGGAGACATGGTGACCTGCTCGAACAAAGTGGCTCAAAAGTCGGGCAAGTTAACAAACAGTTACGATGAGAATTTTTATATCATGGCGATCAACGAAGCAGAGTCATCAAACAACGATCGAGCAGCCAAGGCAGAATGTAATGTTAGAAGATGGCGCCCCAAAAGAGCACAGTCAGAGAAAAGCTTGTTGCTTCCAGCAGACTGACAGGAGGGGGTGTGAACACGTGACTAAAGAACATAACGCCGGTATGCCCAATATCAGAGCTGTCATTCAGCTCAAAGCCTTGGAATCACCATAGAGCTCAACATACATTTTTTATTCAACGTTTTTATTCGTTGTTTTTTTCTTCTAAAAGATGATTTTACCAAAAGATGATACAATTAACAGCCTACCTGTTTCATTCAATGTGCTTTTTATCATCATTACGGTATTTTCAAATAAAATGATTTTCGTTATACAAACAACATTTGGTCTACAAAAAAGTATTTTTTCAAAAAATGAGTCTTGAAAAAGAGGGCTGGTCTTATATTCAGGGTCGTCTTGTATTCAAACCAATACATGTATTTATATTTTCCACTATTACCTGTAATTACTATTACGTGTGTTTTATTATCTTTCCGTATTTTCTTACATTGTTCTGCCAATTGCTGCTGTGACACCTGAATTTCCCCTAGGGGATTTTTACTAAAATTATCTGACTGCACTGCTAGATGATTGTATTTACAACATTGCACTTGATACATTACATTACATTACATTACAGCATTTAGCAGACGCTTTTATCCAAAGCGACTTACACATTACATTAAGCGACCTACATATCATACCGTTGGCGGAGGCAGCCATGCAAAGTACCAACCTGCTCAACGGGAGCAATTCGGGGTTAGGTGTCTTGCTCAAGGACACTACGACAGATTGTTCCCGGATACATGCCAATTAATCTTGAAATGAAGAAATTGTTTTAAGGCCTCGGAACAAGTTACAGCCAACAGTTAAAGAAAAGGTTTACATTCTTGAAATCAAATTATCTGCCAGTGCCATGAGCTAATTTGCAGTGGCATTTCGTGACTTTTCCGCTAGGTGGGGCTGCTTTGAATCCAGTCAGATGATCATTTTTACACAACAGGCATAGAGTCTAGTCCCCTGGGATTCATCATTCAATCATTTTTGGTATGTTTTTAAAGAAACAAACATACTAGTCTACTTCCAAACTTCTAATACATTTCAGAAATAAAAACGAACAGTATATATTTAACAGAACTCGTTTATTTTTCAGTTTGCATATCATTGTCTGACACTATATTTCATTTATGTAATGTAGGTATAACATGCATGAATTGAATTAGACAAATTAAAATGGCAGGTTATTAGTGCATTTTTACATTTGAAACAGTTGAATAACTGTTTATTTCTGCCACAACTAATCAAGTTTCACAAAGCAATCAAATTTCCTCCCGCAAACATCATTCACAGCCGTATAAATCTCATTCAATTAATAGCGCAAAAGTGGGAACGTTTCCAACAAATAGACATTAATATTCATACCAGTACATTGAAAGTGTTCCACATTAAATTATTAATGAGGAAAAAAACTAGGCCTATACAGTATTTACTTACGGTCTCATAACCTCGGCTTAACGTTACAGTACCAACGTTACACTTTAAGCGATATGAT
>OMOT01083558.1:0-11890 GCA_900312575.1 Acanthochaenus luetkenii
TCAGAAAAACACATTTTGCTCAATTCTCGAGATTTTAAATGTTAAAGCCTGAGAGAGTCTGAGGGTCAACGGAAAGCGTAACTACATGTTTAACTACGATACTGCAACGCTATTCGCCCACTGCTCAGTCATGTGTCAGCAATTTCAGTCACATTGGATTTCCTTGATACATTTAGAAGTTTTAATTATGTTGGATACTATGTTGATACTGACTCTAAAGACTGATTATGTATATTGAGAAACGAAGATAGAAAGCGAGGATTTGTGTGTGTGTGTACATGTGTCTGTGTGTGAGAGAGTGTGTACATGTGTCTGTGTGTGAGAGAGTGTGTACATGTGTCTGTGTGTGAGAGAGTGTGTACATGTGTCTGTGTGTGAGAGAGTGTGTATACGGGCAGACTAGTGTGCCAGTCACGCAGGCTAGGGCCTCACTTGAACTCACGGTATGGGACACGTTACCCTGACTCTATGAAGCTACTGAGTCTTCCTCTTGGGTTGTGGAACCAGGGGGGACTGGGTGCGAGCTCCTCGATTGGTTGGCATCAACAAGGCGGCCCTGGGCTCATTAAATCCCCAGATGGCGAGGGCACAGGAGCAGCGGGCCGAGTAGCGTTATTACCCAGCAGGGTGAGCCATGGACCAAATGGTGCCGTGGTCTGACTCAGGACCACCAAACCACATGGAACCACTTCTAGCTGTGAGCTCATCTGCTAAATTGTTCAGCTCAACTCGCTAAACTATCAACTACTATGAGGAGACAAATAACGTGGTGTTCAGGTGTCTACGCTTAGTGTGGTAAAAGCGAGTGTAATGCGTACATCGTCACCAACAGCACTATGAGGATGGTTTTACAGAACAAGTGAAAACTAGCTAAGCACTAGTAACATCTTGCCGGCTGTGAGCGCCGTGGTACAAATCACCAATCATATCTAATTACTGGGACTTGACACCAACATTACTGCTAACATACACTTAGCTAGGCCTGTTACTAACGTTACACATCACTTAAGCTCACTTAGAATGTCTGGTATGGCAACAGGACCGCTCAGGACCGCAGAGCCCTGCAGAGAGGGGTGCGATTGGCTAACAACCCACTCTGCAGGATCTGTACACCAGGAGATGCAGATCCAAGGCAACAAGTATGATGAAAGAAACTCACCACGCCAGCAACGGTCTGTTTCAGTGGCTGCGGTCTGGCAAACGCCTAGAACACAGAGAGACTGAGACAGAGTTTCTTTCCACAAATCCAGAAGAACTGAACTCCAATATTGTATGAGCCCCTTCCATGTCCCTGACACTGCCTTAGTTCTGCCTCCATCTTCTGTCTTTACACCGTTTTATACAAAATGTGTATATTAAATTACAACATTGCTATAATCTGCTCACTGTTTTTTATCTGCTTTTTATTTGAGTACTTTCTCCCGTATATACTAATGTGAATTGCTGTGTTGCATTGTATTACTGTTTTGTTGATTTAGCATTCCTCCCTTGTATATCGTATTTATTGTTTTGTTATTTCATTTATTGCATATCTGCACTTTATCTTTTTTTACACATTTTGTGTTGATCCGCCACCTGCATTTCACTGCACACCCTGGTGTGTATGTGACAAATACAATTGTGTCATTTTACTATCTAATGATGTAAAATGACACAACTGACATTATCAGGAAACCTGGAACGAGTCTTCTACTAGCTAGAGAAACACTTTCACAAGGAATTAGTAACGTACAGGGTATCGGCTGGCTTATAAAGGTCACCACCGCAGGCATTTCAGGGGCGGAGTTCAACAAGGACTTAATGAAAATACTACACTCTCCTAGCAACATCAGCACATGTGGATTTATTGCCCTTCTGGCAAGCACGAAAAAGCCAGCTAGTATTCCATGAACACCGCGCAAATACATAAACACACACACAAGCACATTGTCTGTTGTGTCAACAGTGGGAGAGAATTCGCCAACAGATGTAGCGACCAACCAGACTGCTTAAAAGAGGGAGCTGCTCCAACAGTGCAGATGGCCCTGGCAGTGACAAAATATAATCTATAAACCCTGCTGTCTCTCACCTCCCACTTAACACCACCCTCACAAGGAACACATAATAGAGTTGTTCTCAGTCAATGACCAGAGACTAAGACCATGACGTTGTTCCGATCTATTTGTGGTGAAAATAAAGATAGAAATGTCCAAAACAGTCACGCGTCCTTGACATTTCTCTCCAAATCGCTCTCCGACATCCACAGAGCTTAGTCAGCACACCAACGCTGCTGAGAAGTAAGACATTATTTTGCATGTTGGGCCTCCTCTCTGAGCAAAAACTCATTTGTCTCATGTATCGTCACAATTCCTTACCAAAGACATCATACAAAAAACATTTAGGGAGGAGAGCGAGAATAGAAAAGACGTCTGAAAAAGCAAGGTGGGTTCACTTTGGATTCAGGAGAGACTCGTCAAGCAGACGGAACGATGTTGGGCTTCCTTATTATCTGTGGCAAGCAGACAGCTGGGGGGAAACCGAGAGGTTTATGAGTAATAGGATGAAGGAAAGAGCCGTGTGGCCCGCCCGCATGATTATTCTGTATTTGCCAGGCTTTAGATGTGTGAGTCAGTCCATTCTTAGATCTCACTAAATCACCATTCCACGCTGTAGCTGTAGTTAATGGACTCGGACACCCAGAGGAAATGTGTTGCTCGTAGACATATTTCATCAGTCACAAGAAAACACAATGATATCTCCTTTATGCATCGCTGTATGCTCGCCACTCTCTCAATCGTTTCTCCTCAAATGTCCTTAGGAGCAAATGAGGAAAATAAATGAGGAAGGATATTTCTTTTATTTTTTTTGTGAGGCTTTTTTAAAAGACTGCCAACTGAGAATTATGTAAGAAATCTAATAATAGGAGAAAGATTTTAGAGCTTTTATAACTGATACTCAAACGTAATTTCTCTTAAAATGAGAGAAATACAGTAGATGGCTAAATAATTTGCAGCTTCTTCAAGACATTCTTGAATATATAATAGTACACACTTTGACTCTAGAAGAATTGAGACGCTCCGAAGTGTCA
Organism: Acanthochaenus luetkenii; assembly: GCA_900312575.1. Lineage (NCBI taxonomy): Eukaryota > Metazoa > Chordata > Actinopteri > Beryciformes > Stephanoberycidae > Acanthochaenus > Acanthochaenus luetkenii. Next base: position 3,068 of record OMOT01083558.1, read on the forward strand.
CACTGTTGCGCGGCTGAAGAGCAAGTAGAGCACAATATTTTCTAAATCACAATCGCCGTCACTAATGACACTCATTAAGACGATTAGAAAGTCATGCCACGTAGGAAAACAGATGAACACATAGTATGAACACCTATACATAGGATTTTATCCCTCACACATGTATAACTCACACTCATGCCCATAAACACACTGCAAATATCTACTATGCATGAATTATACAAACATCAGTTATGTACTGGTGGAAAAACTGGTGCAGTACTGTGGTTTCTTTGATATCTCGTTCCAATTAGATCCAATTGAGGTTATTTCTTTTCATACTGTATCTTCATTTTATACAAGTAAAGATGAATCTGTCTGATTCTGCTGCAGTTTCCCCTGAGCTGAAGAAGAGCGGAATGAGAATAGGCCCGTCTTATCTTCACCTTGAGAACATTTCTTTTTGGGGTCTTTGCAGAATCGCGTCTGGTAAATGTCTTGAGATCATTTGCCTCACTGCAGTTGCATCAAAAGGGTCTTGTCGTTTATTTCTCTCATTTGATCCTATGGATCTCGGTCAACGAGAACTCCTCTCTATTTAGAGTTAGATCCATTTGAAAGGTAAAGTTCAATACTGAGAAAGGCAGCCCGCTTTCTCATCGCACGCTTTAATAACTGTGGACACAAAGAGGAAAACTAAATGACATTACTTTCAGAGAATCTTGTCTCTATGTTGCCCAGAATAATGTTAGATTATAGTATAGTTAGTGTGTGGTTCATTCTCCCGAGCATAACTGTTGTGAGTGAAACCTGAAAAGTCAGGTGTGGTTAAATGGACCAAATCCTTAGGGTTCGAAATAGGGTCAGGATTAGAGTTACGTAGTCTGTAGAGATACAGCAAACATCCACTCTTTGTCACCTGAGAGTTAGTTGAGTATCAATATGTAACTGTCTAAATAAAGTGTGACTGGATTCCTCTCTGCATGATTGTTGAACATTGGTGCAAAATGGTGAGTCTAGGAAGAAGCCAAGGTACTTCCTCAATGGCTGATTTTTAAAGAGAGTTTTACGGTGGATTTTTCCTTTTAAATGTATGACAACTTTTTGTTGTTTGTTATTTATTTATGTATTATTACCACAGGGCTCCACATGATAGGATAAGCACACAAATGAATAAATAACTAGCGGGGTGAATTCAACCATGATTGAGCAAAAAGAAGTTTCCTTTTATTTGAAATGTCCATTTCGTATTTATGAATTGATGCCAAGAGGCTTTGCGGCATGTCTTGCCGGTAGAATCCTCATGAACTAGTGTGCGTTCCATGAGCTCGCATGGAAGAGTGTGAGCAGCCTTTGAAGCTACAGATGATGGGGGAACCTGCCAATGAGCTCTGCAGGCAACACTGGCAAGATTCCTCTCCTTTCCATTTCTGAGGGAAAAAAACAACAAAAAACAGGCGGTGTTTGCTCAAAATACTTTTTATCTACAGAGATGCAAGGGTGTGTGTGTGTGTGTGTGTGTGTGTGTGTGTGTGTGTGTGTGTGTGTGTGTGCACAGAGGTACAACCTCTTTACAGTTTCGTGGAAGAGTGAGAAGATTGCTCATGTGAAAGGAGAAAACAACACCTCGTATCCCATCAAACTCCTGAATGAATAATTAACTCTCCTCTGAGGTGTAGATTCACACTGGGCTTCGGTTGCATACGAAGGCGGAAACAAAGTTACAATGTCTTACCATTTAACGTTTGGAAATTATATTTCATTAAAAAAAGGAATAAATAAATAAACACATGAATACATAGTAAATAAAAATACATGAATAGAATAGTAATAATAATAATAAGAAGTGGACGTCGTGGTCTTTGTTATGCCGCTGTAGCTTACGTGCACCTCCCCAAAAATGTCCACATCCACTCCTAAGCCAATAACAAACACGGTGATTCGGTCTCGGAAACGACCCACCGGATCTTCATCCTCGCTGTCAAATAGTCAAATCAACACGAAGTTGACGTTTTTATTTCCCCAAAAAAGCTGAACCAGGTTTTGTCATTTGATACATTGGCAGAATCAAGTTTTATTCTCCGGAGCAACTATTGAAGATATCTCGTCAATATTTGGAGTTACGTCATGGCGAGGTAACTAACACAACCCAAACCTCTGCCAAACTTTAATGACGCTTTAAGGACAGCGGGAAGATTGGAGGAAATACCGGAGATAAGCCCCCCGAGAAGACGATTACGTCTCGGGCAGTGCTTCAAATTGATGTCAGGGCATTACTGACGGAGACCGTACCACTCCATCACACATTCTGTATCTGCCTCTTAATTGGAACGAATGGAGTTTTTAATCCGACGTCGCTGCCGACTGTGTACGCTCTGAATTCTGAATGCCTGGTGACAGGAGCTGTGTAATGGAAGGTGACAGCTCATCCACTGTTTTCCCAATCACTCGTTGAAGTGCAGCTCCTGCACTCCTGTCATAGACCCGATGAAGCAGGAGCTACTTTGAAGAGTTGCTCCGATTAGCAAAGCCAGACGCATGAACTTTCGTCAAATCTGATCCAATGCAGAAACGCTGCCTTGTTCATTACGATTGATGGCGCGATGAGAAAGTTGCTAACGTTGCTGGACATATGGGAAATCTGTCATCCTGATGAAACCAAAAAAAGTCTTATTATCAAAGGCAAAACAATAGCTGACATTATTGAGGAATATAACAGAATATAATGTGAAGAAGAAGAAAAGTGCTGCTAAACAACAGACTGAGCATCCTTGTTCTTAGACTACGAGTCTGTTGCCACAAAGCAAACAAACATTAACCAACAGAGTAGCAGCTACATTAAACTGCATAACAACTGTCTGCGGCAGACATTCACTATACATCTGTTACGACATGCTGCACTGCTAATTACGGCACTTTGAATGATGACGCAACCGTTCTCCTAAGGCCTCTCGCCCGCGCCGAGCGGTGCTAACGCTGAACTCTGAGCGCCGACTTGTGAATAAATCGGCGTAGCGGCGGCCTTGACAGAAATCTCCCCACCTTCTTTCAAAAAAAAGAGAGCACATAGCCTCAGTTGGAACACGGCTGGCGTGTTTTTACATGGACACTAAAGAGTGAAATGGGACGAGATAAATGGATTGTGCTGGGGGGGGAAAGGAGACTGCGAAGGATAACAATGTGGGAGAGACAGGCAGAGGAACAAAAAGACGAGGAGTGAGGCGAGGGAAAGGGGGGAAGGAGAACAAGGCTGAAGGGTAAAAGCACAGGCCAGCTGCTCTCCCTGGGCCTTTTTCATCTCTTCCCTTGGTGATGAAGTTGCGGCGTCGGCTAACTCTCTCTCTTTCTCTCTCTCTCTCGCCTTAACGCTTTCTCATCCACAGGAAATCCACAGAGGTGGTTAACAAGAAATATCTGATTACAGATTACCCATCTATTACTATCTACTGTTGTATTTTTTTGGGGGGATCACTACCTCTTCGCTCTGTGTACGCGTGCAAGTACGTTTTTCTTTTTGGTGACCTTTGTGATCCGTATTCCAAGAGCCGATCAGAAATGGATATCCACTTTGAGAGACTTACCTGTGCATTAGTCTACAAGGATTAAAAATATATATATATATAGACAGTTCGTGCAAGTTTACGGAGATTTCATAGTCGAGTAATTTCTTAAAATCTTAAACTAAATCAATTTCTTCAGTTAATTTCTTTCTGTGATCAGTTTTGGGTAGAACTCTCATAACATGTGATCTGGGCCCGTTACCGATTACTTATCTGTGAAAGATAGTCAAAGGGGACAAACGTGGGAAGAAGAAAAAGAAGATGACTGAGGCGAGGGAAAAGGGACAGACAAAAAGACAAAAGGAAAGAGAGAAGGGAACGGACCGCTCTTCCTGGGCCTCTTTCATCTCTTGACTAAAGGAAACTGCACACCGCTCTAATGCTCCCAGAGGCTGCTTCTTTTACACCATTAATCATCATTTCGTCCTCACAAAGATCAGTCGGGATTGAAACCGGGATCCTTGTGGTGAAAGTAAACACCCCTCGGGATGATTACAGCAGAGTGCCGACTCAATTCTTCATCTTTGATTTATCTATTTCCTGTCCCATACCTGCTCACTGAAGACGGATGTGTGTGGGGGGGATTTTTCTCTAAGTAAGTCTCTATCATTATTTTCCCGTCGTGATGAAGAACTGCTGTTGCCTTCTGTCGCTCTGCCTTCAATGCTCCGGCATGAGCCAAGCGATCCCCGCGCGATGGCAGGTGATTCATGACGTGTCGAGGTCGCACCACTGTGTTTTGGCCTTTTGAAACATTGCACTGATTGGCCCGAGGGCAGCGCTACGTTGTTTGTTCTACCATCGAGATACCACCAATCAGATCGTGACAAAACTTGGGGGGAATGACGCATCTCACAGTCTCGCAGGTGGCGCTGCACAAGTAGTTCATATGTTTGTTTGTTTGTTCATGTGTCTCACACTACTGAACCGATTTTGACAAATGATGCATCTCACCTCTGTGTTATAGTATTTTCAAACTGAAGAAGGTATAGATCCCCGCCCTGATTTGCTCACTGGCGGAGATTATTATACATCACACATATTCATGTCTATTAGCAGAGCACCAGTGACTCGAGTGGTTAAATTGCTCCTCATTAGGGAACGGCATTAGCATTTGATTCTGTTTACCGAGATATAATCAAGTCTCGCTCAGCCCAAGGCAACAACTCCTCACATGTAAGAACATGTCATGTGTCTGTTCAGGTCCATTAGGCAGGACAAGATGGCAGCCAACATCTTGTCTATGCGCTGAGGAGACTCGTTTTTTGTAGTATACTCAGCTTTCTAGTAGTTGTAATGTAACGTGTCGCCAGGGAGAAAGGCGTTATCTCCAGCCAAAGGAGCTCCGCTGTAAAGATAAGCGTCATATACCTAGAAATCCGTTTACAATCGTGAATGGCAGTCAAGCTTTCACTGACAGCATGATAGCATAGAAATCGTGAATCTCACAAACTACAGCACTATTGTAGCATTTCCATCCAATGAAGTTGGATCCACCCCAGAAAACAATAGGAGACATTATGGTCAGGGGTCAAATGGAGCATATCATTGCTTAATTGACTCTACTAAATGTCGTCTTTGGGACTGTCCAGATCAACCTATCATAGATATGTTTGGGGGTTTCCTGTCTGGGAGAAAAACTAAGTAGAAGAGGTGTTTGTACATGACAGTGTCTCTTAGGACCAACAAATAGTGTTTGGTGTTGACATTTGCAGATCAAATGTATGCAAGTGACATACAGCTTCATATAGCTTTCTGATGGGTGCTCTGCCAAGACCTAATGCTTAGGCCAACTCCAAAAAGAAATACACAAACAACATGGAAATCCCCAAAATTGAAAGACATTTGAAAAGCCTCAGTTATATCATGTTTTTAATGGCCATGTTACGCTGAGGCATACTGGCATCATGATGGTGATTTCTGTGATTTGAATACAAATAAGCCCTTCAACAACACCCAGCCACACCGAAACGTTCACAATTTGACCATGTGATGACCAATTCTCCAAAATGAGTTGCTTTAAATAAGCCTGAGCTGAAGCTAATGTTATATCTGTGGAGTATTTGGTGATTGAATTCACTTCGCATCCATTCCAACATTGGCCCATAGGTGCCATTTGTCAAAGTCACTGTGCTCATTTGATTACTCCTGTGTGACAGATGAGGCCTCTGTATTAAACAGGAGCTATTATTTTGGGAAATGACTTCATGGGCAATTGGCAGAGACGTGAGCGGTAAGTCATCACACTCATCTCATTTTCTGATTATACAATATACAATGAGGTTTTTGCATTCCTACTAAAATCATTAACATGGAGTTTTGTACTTTCTTTGTAGAAATCATGGATAACTTGGCTAACATTGTGCACCGTGTGCACCTGTGTATGTCAAAGTCATATCGATCTGCTGGATAGAGTTCTTTGTGAAAATTCTGGTCAATTACATTTCCATCTCTGACCTGAGGACGTGGACTTACAATATCAATCAAGCTCTAATCAACAAGGTGTAAGCAGTGGAAAAGAGCTGAGCTAAAAGAAAAAGTTTGGAGAATAACATTCAAAATGATAGAGGGATATGCAAAGGTTATTGATACAGGATGTGAATATACTTGCGCGGACATACTGTAAGTTATCCCGGAGTTGAGCTATTGTCTCCTATGGGCGTCGAGTTAAAACGAAGATTTCATGGTCAAGGGGACTTCAAAGAAAACACAATCATCTGCGCACCCAGCATGAAAATATATATTTCAATGTGGATTTATCATGTTCATGTTTATTGTTGCTGCTATCATTGGATTGCATAGGAAAACACGATGACTCATATCCGCTAAATACGTGTTCAACTTGCATCGTTGAATCCAAATGACTTGCACAGAGGTCGTATTCAGCAAACTGCAGGACATCAACATCGGTACGGCAACAGGAGGGATTACCACTACAAGCCAATGAGGCATACAGTATGTACCGGAATACATTTCCTTCCACTGGTAGGTCAGTTCAGTGTATTTTAAATGTTCACTGCGAGAAGATGGGCATTCATCTGCCTTTAATGGACGGATCAATAATTGAATCTCGTATACGGGTGTATACAGATATAAACCCTGTTTGTGATGGGGACATTTGTTTTGAGCCAGCAGGCTTCCAATTACTCTAATTGACGCTGTGTTTTAAATGTACTGAGGGCTTCGATCACATCTAACGTGGAGACCGACGGGGCCAAGCTGTCAATCAGCAGTGATAAGTTGACTCCCCTACACCACTAAATATGAAGATGTACTTGCAATGTACTGCTCTTCTTTCTAAAGCTTTTTCACATTTGTTTGTTTTTGCATTCCCTCCAATCTTAAACGTATACCCGCCTTCTCCGCCCTCCGCACTGCACGGAGCTCCCTAATTGGCTCAAGTTCCTGAAATGTATATGTGTGTACATGCAGGTGACTGGAACGGAATGCGAGAAATGAAGATGCACTAATCAACAAATGAATCAAGAGCAAAGCCACTGTGTGAGATGAGAAACCAGAAACCTGCCCACCACAAGTAACCAGATGTACAATCTGCTACAGTGGGAATCCAGAGGTCAGCGATAATGACAAGAAACGGAAAAACATCAAACTGCAGCTGCGATGTCTGATCTGAAGTAAGATCAACTCTTCATTATGATAACGACCAAGTGATTATGCGAACATTAAAAACCTATGATGCCTGCTTGGTGGCTGCACAAGATACGTCCACTATGTATTTTCCGATGATGATGGTCCCTCTGTGAAGCTTCAGCTCTCCATCGCACCGTGTGAGGTGGAAGCACACCACAGGAGGTTGCTGCCTCTAATTAATAAATGATCATCCATTACAAAGCACACAATCAATCAATAATAACAATCTCGTTCCAGCATCTTGCCACAGCTGGGCTGTTAAGAGGAAACAAACAGAGAATGGTTGGAAGAAATATTAGATAACTATATACTACAACTATTCTATACATTCTATCAGAATGCCAAATGAACCGGTATTAATTTCTCCATCAAGATATTAGATAGCAACAAGTAGTGGTACTATATCATTTTAGTAGAGTAGTGGTACTATATGATGGGGACTAAGATATAGTGATTATTTTGTACCATCTAGTTTGATTATATCTGGTTTTATCATTGGACACTATTGTCTTTTTATTACCTTTTATTATTTTAATGAACTACTGTCTCACACGGCACGGTGGCGCAGTGGTTAGCACTGTTGCCTCACAGCAAGAAGGTCCTGGGTTCAAATCTCGCCTGGCCCTTTCTGTGTGGAGTTTGCATGTTCTCCCCGTGTTCGGGTGGGTTTCCTCCGGGTGCTCCGGTTTCCTCCCACAGTCCAAAGACATGCAGGTCATGTGAATTGGAGACTCTAAATTGCCCGTAGGTGTGAATGTGAGTGTGTTTGTCTGTCTATGTGTTATCCCTGTGATGGACTGGCGATCTGTCCAAGGTGTTTCCCTGCCTTCCGCCCGATGCATGCTGGGATAGGCTCCAGCCCCCCCCTGTGACCCTAAAATAGGAATAAGCAGGTATAGACAATGGATGGATGGATGGATACTGTCTCACACTCAACATGTGAATTTAACCACGTTCATGCATGAGTGTATGTATATCTGATCTATGTAATATGCGTGTATGTGCATTATGACATTGTTGGCAAACGTGTTGTGTGATGCAGCAGATTGGAGCCCAAGACGAATTTCCCTTATCTTATCTTATCTTTACTATTGTGTGTAACACATATTAGGCAATATTTTGCCATAATGTCAGATCTGAGTAGAAAAGTGCATTGGTGCAAAGTCAGACACAGCCAGTGGTCGGTTGTTCTTTAGTGGTATCCTCTCTGTCCTCATGACACCTAAACCAAGCACCTACACTGTTTGTTTTGCTGGGGTGAACAGTCTATTAATAGCACGCACACTTGAAAGTATGTCTTGTGGGATATGTGCGCAGGTTAAAAAACAGTTCTCTGCCTAATGAATAATGTCTCGGGTGTCGTTGGATGGCGAGAGGGCGGATGGGACAACGGAAAGGGAGAGAGTCCTTGGAGAAGCATGGCGACGTGATTAATGTAACTGTATCTCTTTCCTCATACTGCCACAGGGGGAGGGGGGAGCGCGGACAGCTCGGAGGTTCAGTGTGGGTTTGGCGTCGTGCCTGTCGTCTGTGCATCCCGCACTGGGCATGCCCAACGTGGGCCTGGCACTGCCAACCTGGCCTCGCTACCTCCTGGAGGAAACTGGAACCTGTGTCGTGGTAAGATGTCCAG
>OMOT01083565.1:0-13175 GCA_900312575.1 Acanthochaenus luetkenii
CACGATCATCGATCGATTCACCAACTCCCAAGAATCGATTCTTACGTTACAGATATTTTGTCATCAAGATGTCTGTTTGCCGGCGGTCCAGCAGAGGGCGGCCTTCACCTTCACCCTCTCATGTCAGTAAAGCATTTTGGCCTGTGTTGGTGGAGGTTTTTGCTCCCCGAGTGCCTTCTGGTTTATTTATAAATGAAGTTCACTTTATGTGATCCAATGTAGCTCAATTGTTAGAGCAAGGCACTAAGACTGCCAGAGCAAGGTTCAATTTCCACTGTGGAGAAGAATGTAAAATATCACCCACAGCAAAAAAAAGATACAAAAATCTGTGTCTATGAAACTGGTCTTGCATGTATCAGTACATTGGATATTTGGTTTAGATTTAGTTTTTACTGACAAACTGACATGACAAATTAAATACAAGCAGCAGTGCTTTACACAATAAAAGAAAAGTTAAAGTACATTCAGCTGTGTTTTTTAATCATGGTGCCATCATTTTGCGCTTGGGGTGTATTTAATGGGTTACTGTAGTCAAATGGTGGACAAGTCATTGAAAATCGAATCGATAATCGTCTGAAATCGAATCGTGACCCTAAGAATCGAAATCGAATCGTGACATCACTACCGATTCCCACCCCTAATTCTGACGGTGTAGAAGAGAGGTCAATCAGGACAACAGTATATCTCAGTTCCTCTGCTAATGCCATAAACCTAGAGGATGTCCTGTTCCAAGTGCCCTTTGTGGAGACCCCTGCTCTGTCCTGCCACTCTGGCCGGATCAGTATATTGATCTGTTAATGTTATCTTTAGATAAACTGCCATGAGGAAGACTTGACCTGGACTCTCACTGTCTGGCTTGCTCTGTCACTTCTACCTGGCCTTACAAGCAGTGGGACTGAAATGTAACTTGATTGAACGTGATTTTCATCATATTTACCTGAAATAGTTCGCTAACAAGCGGGGTATATTTAATATACGTACTAACACACCACCTGTTCAAAACCTTGGAGGAAATCTTGACCGTCTACCATGTGGCAAGAAGCAACTGGCCTAAAATGCAATGGCTTCCTCCTTAAGCTTATACAAAACAGATACATGTAAAAAATAGACACTCAAATGTTTTTGTTAAAATTCACTTTGTACTTCTGAGAAATGAAGAGCGATATGTGCATAAAACAAACCAAACAAACACAATTAATAGCCTTGTATGATACAGCATATAGCCTTGTATATTAGGATTTGCATGTTTGGTCCATGCATCACTCTTATTTTTACATTTGGTCTCGGTATGCTAGAGGCAGTGCAGGTAAAAAAAACACATGGTTGTGGAAAGGCGCTTGCGCAGTTGGATGAATGGTGGTTTTGGTCATAAACTTTTCAATTTCTGACATGTTCAAAGTGGATTTTAACAAGAACATCAAACTTGTGAGTGTGTATTTTATACATATATCTGTTTTGTATATACTCAAGAAGGAAGCCATCACATCAGAACCAATCTTCGACCAGCTGCTTCTTGCTGGAAGCTATGTGGTCAATATTTCCTCCATGGTTTTGAATGCAAATGAACTGCAATGTCATCTTGAGGCCATTCTGGCTATGAGGGACTTTGCTTCACTGACAGGTTCAAAGTTTTCCCATCTTTGCAGACTGTGCAAAAAAATAGTTAACTAGATTCAATATAAATTCCATAGTCACAGAACAATGCCACCCTTTCCATAGCAGGGAGATAACCAGTAGTTATGTGAATTAGGCATCAGACATGTATTGCAGTGTGTCCACATATAGCCCATGACTATATGTCATATATGTGGTCTTACAGGAAGTGTGTCTGTGCGATTGTCCTTCCACACCTCCAGAAGGGCCACCACCATTTCATGGAGCTCGTCTCGCGACAGAACCCCATCACGGTCTACATCAAACACTTTGAAGCAAACTGTAAGTGAAAGATAGGAGTAGAATATGGTTATAGAGTACATTGGTTAAGTACAATATGATGAACGGCATCCTTCTAAATTATGTTAAAACCTAGGGAGTAATTAACAGCACCCAAATCTGCTGCTATCAATTAATATTCATCTGAAGACAGCATGTTGTTCAGTCTAATAGCTGGGAATCCAATTTGCTGCCATTTCTACGCGTGAAAATGTAATTTCAAGCCCCAATGAAAATTCTGACGACAAAATGTCTTTACAGGACCAATCAACCCTCGGCAAAAAAAACATGCATTATATATTACTATAGATAAGAATAGTTCAATGGGGAAAAGACTGCAATTCTTAAGATATGTGAAGTCTCGAGGATTCATTTATCTCGAATGTTTTGAAAAGATAGCACAGCTTACATTTCTGCCTTTCGGCAATGGGCCCCCTGCAGCAAGCAGACAGACCACAAGAGATCTCTTTGAAGTCGATGTGATTGTCCCGATTCTCATCAAAGGCATGAAACAAGCCTGCAAAACAAAATAAATAATGCTGATACATATTACTACAATGTTTTACAGAGAGAACTGGTCTTTGAAGTGGAATGTATTTACTTGTAAGGACCTGAATTAAAAGCTCAAAGACCTAAATGAGACAATGTTGATTTAATTTTCATAAAGGAACCTCAATAACATTGCTAAGTGATGATTGTAGATTATAACCTATAAACTACTGCCACAGCGCCTTTCAGAAAGGCATTTGAGCCCCAACTGTTCAAACGGAAGTGTTCAGTGTCCAGCAGCAGTAGTAAGGATGGGTGGGAGTGTAATTTGGTGTACTTTGCATTAAAATATATATATATATATTTATTGACTAATTTAAGTTTAATTACATTTATAATACAAACAAAAATAGTTTTCTATGTACAATTGTTAATTACATATGTTCAATTATTTTAATAGGGCTATTAATAGTTATGATTCAGTTCAGGCATAAAAATGGAACAGCTCATCGCGATGTCACGCCACACACAATGGTGGCAACCAAGCAGAGTGAGGTATGGAAATATTTTGAGGAAACTGATGGATTAACTGTGCAGTGTAAGATACGCAACGTCAGATTGACCTATCATAAGCATCATTTTATCAAGCATAACGAGAAAATGACAAGGCAACCTTGCATCACTTGATTTACCAGCACTGTCCGTCACCGCTGTGAGCCCGCTAGAGCAGAACAGATTACCCAGCTAATTGCTAAAATGGTGACCGAAGACGTGCTTCCTCTGAGCTTCATGGAAGGAAAGGGTTTTTGAAAGCGTAAGTAAACAATATTAGTTGCTTTTGATGACAATTGCATTGGGAACTGATGAAATAATTAGACATAAAGTTGAACACAACATTTGCCAGGTCTCACTCGGGTGTTCAGTGCAGCTCATATAAAATAGGCTTTTATCCAATCAGATTTTTTCTGTGTTGTCTCCGGGTAAAAACCTCCAGCCTTATGCCTTCAGAATTTCCACTGAATCCGTCTGCTGTTGAAACTAATGGGGACGATATTGTAGATTGTCTTTTTTTTTTAACCAATCAGATTTTGAGTTTGCGTGGGCGTATTCTTTGAGATGCTAGAGTCTTCTAGCTGGCCTAGCTGCTTATGTAAGCATCTTGCGTCTGTGGGGCAAATGTTGTCCAATCAGAGTGAACAGAAGCCCAGCAAGCGTTTTGTTTTCATGGTATTTGATTATTCAGATGTGCTTTTTGGACTTCAGAACAAGACACTTGATATACATGTCCAGCTAGAGAAGACGAGTTTTGTGACACTATTGAGAGGTAGAAGGAGTGACGCGTCAGTCTACTGTGCGCGAAACAAGCGCACCATGCGCAGGGGGATATCTGCACAATTTACCAAAAACTACACAGTGACATTTTGGACAACATTCTTGGCCTTGTCTTGGATAAGGAACAGATTGAACTGTATGACCGCGTCATTGACCGTTTTTTTAAAGGAGCGTGGACTTTGTCTTCACATGATGAGCAGCCCTGGTAAGTTTAATAGATTTGTATGTATCTTTGCTCTGTATTGATGATTGATTGCTTTAGATTATTGCTGCTGGTGTCAGTAATCTGATATTCAGACTCAGTGGCCTGGCTGTACTTTCGGGTGTACAACCAGTGGTCAAAAGTAGAACACTGGTTGTACTGGGCAGCTCCCAGTGTGTGACTCAAGAGTGTAAAGCATTTTTTTGTCTTTGTTGAAAAACATAATGCGTGCTCAGCATACATTCCCTGGATAAATGAAGGTAAAAAAATGGTCTGATTTGTTATTACACTACACTTCACTTTTGGCAACAGCTGCCATGTGCTATTGACAGTACACATGAACTTGGACTGACAAAATAATTGACAAAATAAATGTGACACATGGAAAAGACCAAGTCAGGTAAGCGTAAGTAACCTCTTAAATAATACAAACAACTTATATTATACTACACGAGACTGCAAAATATTGATGTATGTTTACATATATACTTTCTGTTGAAATGTTCAAGAGTGACTTAGGGCTGAAACGATTTATTGAAAAAATCGATAATCTCGACTACTAAAAATTATCAATGCAAATTCTTTGTGTCAAAGCTTTGTTTAATTCATGGAACTATATACAGCGCACTGTGTGTCGCACGGATGATGACTGTTGCACAATGCGCTTACGCTGTGGACACATGAAGACATGATTTGGTCGCGCAAATTGCTAAATGGAGGAAGAGAGAGAAAATAGCGAGGACCGAAGAGAAGAGACAGGCCAGAGAAAATGACAGAGTGTCCAAAGTTTGAGATAATTTCAAGCTGAAACAAAAATTGTGTACAGTGTGTCTATTGTAAAACCGAACTAGCCACAATAGCACAATAATAATTAGCACTTCTTATCATGTCGCAAAGACTGAGCAGCCTTTTACCCGATACCCGACACTACTGGATCTGAAGAGATAAATGGAGAGGACGTCGGAGGGAAGTACAAGTCCGATCAAGCTTACCGAATGCCGAAGGTGAGTGACTTAGTAATCTACTTAGTAATGTTAATGTTAGCTAGCTAACAGCTAGCTAGCTAACACAAGTCTGATGTCTGTGGGGAGGGGACAGTAAATATGTGTATGCAGTATCGTTACGTGAACTTTGTGTGTTAATATTGTTCCAGATTCATTGATGTAATTTATAATGATATATGGGAGCTACAGCGACTTAAAAGGCAGCCAGGTTCATTAGCGTCCTGGCTGAAGCTGCAACGGACGTCGGCTGAAGAGCTGAAACATGCCACTGCTATAGGACACTGTGAGGCCAATAATGTTGGTAAGATGATGAGTCTATAAATTACTATATCAACAAGTTAATAAACGTTTTTTTGTGTGTGGATAAAAGAAAAAACTAATAAAGTGAAGCATGAGTTTAAATGTATTATTTAATGGTACAATAGTAGATGATGTGAGAATTAGTGTGCAACAGTTTTCACTATTTGTTTCAGCCCCACATAATTGATTGATAGGTTCAGTTTCTGCCATATTGCTTTGAAATATACTGATTGATGTAATATAACTAATAAATACTGTTTTTTGAAGAAACTTGTGTCTTGTTGTCAACAAGCAATGGATTTGAGTTAAAAGTATGTTGTGAGAGAAATCTATGCGCTGCAGCGCTGGCTGTAGAGAAACATTTGAAGTGGTGTGTTCTCATGAATAACGTTCATTACATGTTGGCTTGGTAAAAGCACTCAAAAGACAAACGTATGATGAAACTGTATGCGTGGACTCTCGTTCCAACCTTCCTGCCATAAAGCCATAAAGCTTACGTTATGCCTGAGCTGTAGTTAGGTTGAAACTTGTAGTTCTGAAAGTTAAGTTGCACAACTTAAAAGGCAATGTTTATGTATTATTATTTTAATTGATGCCATTTTATGTTGTATACCTTTTTGTACGTAATTTGAAATTCATATTTTTATTTATTTATGTGTTTTTGCATTTCAGAAAATGTTTTCTTTGAAACCCAGAATGTAATATGGTACTTCATGCAATAAATGGGTTTCGTTTTGACAGATAATATTGTATGCAATTTAAGCAATACGAATGTAGATTTTTCTAAGAAAGAAATCAATTAGTTCATTTTAAGAGACCCGTCTTATTTTCTCTTGTATATTTACTATTGCTGTTTAATAAAGCAAAAGTATTTCTTATCCGATTAATCGATAGAATAATACTCGATTACTAAAATAATCGATAGCTGCAGAGTGACTGTCCATGTGAGGTCTGTGCTGATAAATATTGCATTACCTTCACTCAGCGAGGTGTGGATGGGAGGGGAGACCAGTGGGACGAAGGTTTCCAAGTCAAAGCGGCCGGTCCTGGACTGGGCTTTTAGCAGCCAGTATCGCTTCTCCAAGTCTATAATGTCAGACTCCTCCACTGCAAGAAGGAAAATAGAGACGCCTAAGTCAATACTCAGCAGTAGTGGTGTTCAGGGGATCAGTTCTCCATGTTTTGTTCACCCTTAGGAATGGGAAAAGTGCAAGCCAGAGAAAGGAATATGGGAAAAATGCAAGGCCAGAGGGTCTTGAACAACATAGCAGTATCGTCAAATGAAATCTAGTGTGCGATCAAACCAATGTTTATGCTTCGTTTTATTAGGTTCGCACTAATATTTTGTTTACTTTGGTTTAAACCACAGCGGAAAAGTTTACTTTGTTATATTTATCTATTTGGTTAGTTTAGGTTCACTCTGCTCTATGACAAGCAAATGAGGTCTTCTACAAAATAAAGTCACATGGACTCACAAGTAGCTTAACCGTAATTAACCTTCTATGTTGTTCATACCAGTAAAGAATACATTGAGAAATAGCTGAATATGAGTTAAAAAAAAAAAAAATACACTAACAACTCTGACTACTAATGCTACTGCTCCTATTGAAGTGTTATATGCTACTTGTTCCTATTGAAGTGTTTAGCTGAAGAAAGACTGCGTTGTACAGTTGGTCTGACTGATGTAGATGAAAAAATGTACTATTGTAAGTCGCTTTGGACAAAAGCGTCTGCTAAATGATGTGATGTAATGTAATGTATCACTCCAGACTGCGGTTTGCCCTCAGTAGCCTAGGCCAGTGGTTCCCAATCCAGTCCTCAAGTACCACTTGTCCAGTAACTTTTAGCTCCAACTCTACTCTTGATTCAATTAAGGTGTCATGACAATGTGTGGCCCTTAATTGAATCAGTTGGAACCACTGGCCTAGGCTTTCACAGCATGAGGAACTGCTGGCTATCAGATGCCTTATACCCATTAAACTTTGCATTTTGGGGTCGTTGTTGATTCAGATTATATTCTCACTCCTAATGAACTACACTGCAGTTCACTTGGATGAGGACTGAGACCACATTTCAGGTGGTTTTGGCACAGTTATTTGGTGCCACCTGAGTTCTAATAGCATTGTTCTCACCTGGCCAAATGAATCGAACTAAAGGAGTAAACGCTCAAGAGTTTGAATAAACTGCTCCAGACACGCTTGCTGTGAACACACCCTAAGTTGCATGACACACTCAATGAAATAAGTAGTTGGTTGACACTGTTGTTGATAGCAGGACTATTACTTGACTATTTACATGGAGTACATGTTACCCAGTCATGCTGCCACGGTTGACCAACAGTGGGGTGACATAATGGCCACTAGGTAGCCTAGTATTTAGACAATGACTCAACTTGGAACAAGTTGCCAGGGCTCACACCAATATAGCATATAAAGGCTCTACCAGGGTCAAGGAACCAGCCTCCCCCTTTAAACGTGCTAATCCACAGTTTAAGCTAATAGGATTTTGCAGCTAGCCAGCTAGCTTTTGGAAGAGAGCCAAAAGGTATGACAGGTGTCAAAACACAGATGCACAAATCAAATGGCAGCCAATTTCTGGTAAGATCTACTGCGGCTTTCCAGTCAGGTGATTAAAATCAACCTCCCTGAAAGTTAGTTTTTAGCAGTCATCGATCAATAGTTTCAAGTCAACTGGGATGATGCTGGGTTGTGTCTGGATGCTTCTCTCGAGGCTCTGATTCCTGGATTCATCATGCAGTACAGAGTTGAACATCGAGACAGTTGACCCTGGCCTGATTGGGAAGGAGTAAACCCTTCTATAACCACCATTCAATTATGCTTCCTGGCTGAGATGCTCTGAGGAGTAAGTTAAAAAAACGGACTTAAAGGGGAAGCGAGAAGCACAGACAATCAAAAACGTTATTTATCTATTTCGTAATCATTTAGCAAATGTAAGTTTCTAATTAAGGCTCATCTTATTTTTTTTAACGTTATATGTCATAGACAAACGTGTTAGTCACCGATTCGCCTCGGAAGAGTGAGCGAAATTTCCAGAGCCTTATTAAAATATCATACTTAAACAAAACAGCGTTCATAATTATGTTTGTGTTATGCCATGAAACAGGTGTATTTATCTAATGTTTCAATAAAGCTTTGATTGAGAAACAAATATGCATTTTGTATTTTCTATTAAGAAATATTCATAAGACATTTTTAGCTGTATCGTTATCGATTGATCTATTAGTCGTTCATTAACTTTGGCGACTATCGATCAAGGAAATTCCCTAGAATTTGCAACCCTAGATGCAATATGCGATTTTAATCAAAATACATCTGGTTTGATTTAGGGTAAAGCATTCCTTTAACATAGTACCCTAGGCAACAGCATCTGCAAACTGGCCAAAAATCCTGAAGCAAACCGTTTCATTCTGGATTTGACATATTTGTAATGATGGTTTGATATTTGAGCTTGGTGGTCCAAACACTTCACAGCATGTTATCTCATCCTCCTGTCAAAATGCATTGGTGCTTGCAATCCTGCCACTCTAATGAGATACAGAGGGTAAGCAGAACAGTATTTTATTTCTCTGTAAAAATATGACATGACTAATCAAATGAAGTGGCAATAATGTTAAATAAAGTGGCTTTTGTGTAAATCTGGTTTAAATGTCCAACCAGACAATGACAACAAAAGTGGTTTTACAAAAGACCTTGAACAAACCATTCCAAAGGGCACAGTTTCATTGGTGAACCTGGCCGCTTGACACTCACTCTCCACCATGAATGGCAGTCACAAGGTATTTGATGGCTCACATTACACAACAGTACTGACCACACATGTTCTGTCAGTTTCCTGCTTCCTTCTCTATGGCTAGGTGCCCTGCTGGCCTGCCTTCTCTGATACCCACCTAGAGGGGCGACTCTCTCCGAGTGGCAGCAGAGATACCATACCATCATCCAGCGAACATGCTAGGCGATGTGTTGCCACGGCCGGCGCATACCATAGTAAACTCCCAGCAATACCTGTTAAGAGAAACTCAGGCTACTTCACCCTGTCCCAATGACTGATATTCCCAAGGTTTTCCAATCTGATGATATTACGACACAATCCCAGAGACTACCGAGTTAGCTTAACATTCACTGTGTCAAGCTTTGTCAGCCAAGAGTCAAGCCTTGTGTACATTTCCTGGAAAAAGACACACACACACACACACACACACACACACACACACACACGCACGCACGCACGCTTAAGAGGATAAACAGGGAGCGGGCAGATTACAGGCAGTCTCCAGGTTCTCTGGACAAGACAGGCCCTTTCCAGCTCTCGGTCCTTGATTGGTAAAACAAAGCCTGGCTAAATTTACTTGACTTGGGGCACGATTTGCATCACTGCATTTTTGTATGGCCTTTGTGTAAGATCCAACTTGATGAGACTGTACAGTGTTACTGTGATTGATAAACAGATTAACGGTATGCTTGGTTTACAGTTTTTACATTTAAAGTCCGGCTGTACATTTTCACGTTATCTGCCATCAGAAATGTCACCGTGGGGAAGAAATGCATCAACTTTTTTGGGGGGCCACCTGTGGAGTCAAATTAAATCATGTTCTGATGCCAATTGAGATATTTTTGAACATGCCAAATAAGCTGAGAGACTGCGAGGTGTATGAATCTCACTGAGGAACGTTGTAGACCTCCTGACCATTCTGTTGGGTATGAAATATCTCGTAGTGAACTCTGAAGACCCTTCTATTCACCGAAACTACAGAAAAAACGTACTGTATGTATAAAGTTGCCAAATGATGTTCTTTGTTCGGATTTGAGACACTCAGCGTTATCAAAGCTGAAATAGTGGCTTGACGTTTATCAGAGCATAGGTAGAATTAGATTTATGGTACAGTATGAAGGTTTTTGTAAATTACTACATGATGAAATGGGAATTATCCAAATAATATTTGCCCTAACTATAAATCTGAAGTAAAATACAAGACAACACAAAGCTTGCAAGCCATATTAGAATACAGTTACAGGATATCTGGTGTGCTATGCATAATTCAGAGTGCTTATATCTGAAATGCAAGTCATAGAATTGACCAGTCTAACCTTTTGAATAACTTTTGAGAATGACAACAAGTTTGATGAAAAATAGTCTTAAATTCATAGCTCACAGTAAAAAAAATACAGTTTTACATACAAATGTACAACAGTGATCAAAAGTTAACATCTAAAATTTACATCACAAAAATATCACCAAGTGCAAACATAAGAGAAAGAGAGCATGAGTGAGTGTGTCTGTGTGAGTGTATGTGTGTCTGTTGAGGAACCATCATTGCCAGAAAGACCTTAAAAAGAAGAGGAAGGATGAAATGATGCAGAACTAGTCTCCAGAATAATAACTGATCTGGACTGTTACTGATTGAGTGACAAATAACAAGAGTAGTTTTTATTTTGTATTCAAACAGAGTGCACTACATCAAGTTCCAGAATTCAACTAACTCAGTCCAATGTTGATTAATCACAAAGGAGTGCAAAGGGCCGGGGCTGGCAGATCCTTGTTACATCATCATCCAGTTCCACAGCTATGGCTCCTGTACAGAATATAATATTCAGTAAGATTGGAAATGTTCAGTAAGATTGGAAACATCACATGTAGCTGCTTGAGTGAGCTCTTGATACAAGCACTATCACTTACAACAGGCACATGAGTATTTCATTGTATTTGCTGCATTTTGTGGTTGTAAAATGTTTGTTTACACTGTAACTGGAGTAAAACAAATTCTAACTGAACATTTCGATTTACAATGGGTTAATGAATTGAAAAGTAGAAAATTTTCCATCCACCAATTATGTATATGAATATAGTTACCCGACAATTATAAAAATCACGGATCTTACCTTTAACGGGTTGTGTTGACTTGGTTCTCCCTGAGGAGTATTTCCGAGCTATTGCCGAGTCATGCCGGCAACACTTTTGCTGAACTCGTCACAAAATGCAAAATAAATATTGTTCTTGGCAACTAGCATGGCCATTTTCACCTCTGCCTTAGTCACTTGATCAGCCTCCGACACACCTCTCATGATGCTCGGGATTCCCCTCTGTGCCTCCATGGCTTGTTTGTGTTATGCACCGCTAGCATGTTTGCAAACGTCGCGTTTCCCACCATGCTCTACGCTAAAGTCGGCCCGACATATCTTACAAAACACATGGTGTTTGCTGATGCGGCTAGTGGTTAGAAAGAGGAAGGTCTTAGTCCAAGTGGACTGGAATTTAGAACCGCATTTCTTCTTAGCAGCTTCATCCATTTTCAGCTGCAAACTGAGCGGAGTGGAGGACTTGAAATGATAGTTATAATTATAGCTAAAGTTCTATGAGGGAGGCGGAGCCCCTTAGGCCCCTATTGGTAAACCCCTTTGCATCAGCGATATCACTGAAAAATGTACGCCTACACTCGCCTCAGCCTATCAGGATGGAGCAGGGATCGTATATAACCAGCCCAAGCATGCTGGTTCAGCTCTTAAAACTCACTTCAGGTGAGACTGAACCGCAGTCAGCTGGGTCCGGATCCTAAGGGGCTCCGCCTCCCTCATAGAACTGTAGCTATGATTATAACGATCATTCTATGTCGGGAGGCTCCGCCCCTTAGGGGCTCCGCTCCTATTGGTAAACCAGGGCGGAGACCCCGGCCCCTATTATACTCCCAGCTGGGCGCGTAAACACACTGTGTAACGGTCCAGGACGAAAGGCTAAGGCAGCCGAGAGTCCATAGTGAACATACAAAGAACATACTCGCGTGTCTCCCGACAAAGGTGGCCACAACGCTCCAACACACCCGCGGTGGAGCGGAAGACCCAAACGAACACGACCGGGGAAATAATCAGAGACCCCTCTGACAAAAAACCCTGTCATTCACTCCATGTCTGACTAGTGGCCACGCCAAGCACAGACAGAGAGAGAACCCGAGGAAGCATCCCGCAGGTAAAGACGGACGAAAGACGGCGGTGATGACCACGACGCCACCGTGCAGATGTCCTGAACTCTGACACCCTGGAAAAGAGTGGTAGAAGCAGCCACACCACGGGTGGAGTGGGCCCGTAGCCCAGTCGGAGGAGCCCTACTATCACCTCATAAGCCAACGTGATACAATCACACAGCCAATGGGAGAGGCGCTGAGCAGACAGCGGGCGTTCAATGGCGGAAGTGCCATAACACACAAGCAACTGTATTGATGACCGAATCGACGCTGTTCGCTCCACATAACACGCAAGCTTGCGTGTTATGTGGAGCACCCTCGATCTGTAAGAGCTCGTCACAACTTTAGGCGTAAACGCCGGATTAGGGCGTAACACCGCACTGCTTCTATCGCCATTAATGGCTAAACAAGCAGGTTGGATTGACAGATCACACAGATCCCAGAAACGCTTTGCAGAGGTCAGGGCTAGGAGCATAGCAGTCTTGACAGACAGCATCTCCAACAGAATCTGATCGATTGGTTCAAAAGGCGCGTTACATAATGCGTCTAACACCAAACTCAGATCCCACTGAGGAGCAAAGGCAGGAGCCACAGACCTTGCGCGCCTCGCTCCTCTCAAGAAACGCTTCACGAGTGGGTGGGCGAACACCGCCACACCAGCGAAGCCCTCATGACAGGCAGATATCGCCGCCGCATACACTTTGACAGTGGAGGGCGCATGCTGCTTGTCAAGAAGGGACTGCAGAAAGTTCAGCACAGAAGCTAAACTGCAGGTCAAGGGGTCGGCCCCCGACACAATGCACCACTGCTCGAAAACTGTCCACTTAAGCGTGTACAGTCGAGAAGTAGACGCCGCACGGGAGCCCATGATGGTAGATATCACGCCCGGTGCCAACCCCCGCCATTCAGGCGTCAGGCCCACAACGGCGCCCGGAGGATGGGC
>OMOT01083570.1:0-10974 GCA_900312575.1 Acanthochaenus luetkenii
GTGGGGCTCACATGAGTGCAGGAGTCAAACCTATTAAAGAATAGATTCAGCTCATTTGCGTCGTTGTGGGCGGCAGTAGCTCAGGAGGTAGAGTTCCCGCCCCGCAACTGCAAGGTCGGCGGTTCGAGTCCAGCTCCTCCCGGGAAATAAACATGTCACCTAACCCCTAAATGCTCCCGTTGAGCAGGTTGGTACCTTGCATGGCTGATTCCGCCAACGGTATGACATGTAGGTCGCTTTGGATAAAAGCGTCTGCTAAATGCTGTAATGTAATGTGTAAGTCGCTTTGGATAAAAGCGTCTGCTAAATGCTGTAATGTAATGTAATGTAATGTGTATCAGATTGTGGTCTGATCTGCCAATGGGGAGAGGGCAGAGGAGCTCTATGCTTCCTTAACGTTAGCATACAGCAGGTCCAGCATCTTGTTCTCCCTTATATTACAGCTTACATACTGTGTAAGGTTTGTCAGGGTTCTGGAGAGCGAGACGTGGTTAAAGTCCCCATTGATTATGATGAGGGCGCTGGGATGTTGTGTCTGTAGACCCGAAACAGCAGCGTGGAAGACATCAGACTGTAATTATGAGTATGTCATGAATACTGGTTTTTATATTGGTTAAAAAAATGGAAGAATGATTCCTTTCTCTTGTTTCTTGCAGCATGAGTTAATAAATTAATTAATCAAAACTTTTATATTTCTTAATATTGTACCCAATTTTCGGATTTTCCAAATGTTTATAATGACAATATTGAACTGATAAGCGTTACATGGACCATTCAACCTATATCCAGTTCATGAAAGCTTTTACATTTGCTGTTCTAAACATCTGGTGTCTGGTAGGTTTTTCCTGGAATGCGTTTTATGTTTACAGTTTGTTTGGAATAAATAGAAGAAGAACTGGGTAACTAGCATAAGCAGTGATAACCACCATGGCTGAACAGACAAACAAAAGAGTGTCACCTATAGAAACTGAAACTTTATCAACAGAAAACCAAGGAAACAGACATACTAGAGTACTAGACACACTGTTTGATTGAAAAGTGATCTCTACATGCCTCCATTAGGACACATCTTAAAAAACAATACAATTGCCTACTATAACTATGCAGATAACACTCAAATTTACATATCCCTCTCACCAAATGACTATAGCCCCATCGACAATCTCTGTCAATGCATTGAACAGATAAACAGCTGGATGAGACATAATTTTCTTCAGCTAAACAAAGATAAAACTGAGATAATTGTCTGCGGTGCACATGACAAAAGATAGAAAGTCAGTGCTCAGCTTAATTCTCTTTCTCTTCAGATTAAAATCCATGTCAGAAATCTAAACATTAACAGCCACATAAACTCAATAACTAAATCAGCCTACTATCACCTGAAAAACATAGCAAGAATTAGAGGTTTCATGTCTAAACAAGACCGTGAAAAGCTCATCCATACATTTATTTAGAGTATGCTTGGTTATTGTAATGGTCTTCTGACAGGCCTATCTAAAGGGGCTGTTCGCAAATTGCAGCTCGTCCAAAACGCAGCTGCTAGAGTCTTAACACAAACTACAAAATATGAACACATCACACCTAGGGCCGTTAGATATGACAATATATATTGTGTGGCGATAGAAAAATGTCTATTGTAGGCCATTGCCGCAAAAAAAGCAGCAGAACATCATTCCCGACCCCACTTTACGTTCTCTACACGTGGACTGGAATAACAAACGCATGGAGCAGCATGACAAAGAACAAAACTCTGTTGCATTTTTTTTGCCTGTTAAAAATGGCTCATCAGCTCTTACCACGAGCGAGGCTCTGTATATAATCTGGACCGTTTAGCCTCCATCATCATTTTACAGTAACTATCTGCCGATGATGTGGCTAAATTATGAAAGGAATGTCCACTAGGGATGGGCGGATCGAAACTGGTATCGATACTTTGATACTCACATTCTACTCATTTGGTATTGATGCCCTTTGAAAACTATCAATTTCAAAGTTATTTTTAATCCAAAATGCCAGGTGGGAAATTCCCCAGTTCCAGGAAGGCAGCCTTACAATCTCCAAGAAGCTAGACAGCCGTCATGAAGGGGCTTTAGTTTCATGGACTTTACAGTTTACAATGTCCAGAGGTTTTACAAGACTGTTTTTCCAACATGTTCCCCAAAAACATACTATTTTCAAAAGCAATTCAAAGCCTTTTTCAATTTCTGATTGTTGGTTTACTTTTACTTATTAATTAATATATGGTTATTTGTCTCTTTTCGTCATTTCTCTTCCGATACCCTGCTGTAGTGTGTTGGTCATATTAAATAAAAAGTACATTAATGTAACTGCTTTGGGGTCAATTCTTAATGTAAACATTAATATTCTAATAATGCACCAGGTTAGAGGTTCCTTGTACAATTTGCAGCATTAGTTCTCTGAGAACCTCTTTCATATCCAAGCAAAATTGGAATTGTAACTGAAATATCCCTAACCGAATAGAGGTGTGTGGTTATTTTGTACAAATTGACAAATTCTTCATCACATTTACAGAAAACGTACTATACCGTGATATATATATTGTTATCGTGATATGAAATGACAGAAGATTTTGTCCATATCGCACAGCCCTAATCACACCAATTCTCAGATCTCTACACTGGCTACCAGTCTGTCAGAGAATTGAATTTAAAGTACTCCTGACTATAAATCACTAAATGGTGTTGGACCAAAATACATATCAGACCTCCCGCCTTACATTCCAGCTAGACCCCTAAGGTCCAGTCTATTAAACACTCCCAAGAGTGAAAACAAAACATGGTGAAGCAGCTTTTAGTCACTATGCCTCATGCAGCTAGAATAAACTCCCTGAAGAACTCAAACAGCCCCAAACATTAAATATATTCAAAACTAGGCTTAAAACCTTCATGTTTAGCAGTATCTATGACTAAACAATAGCACTTTTATTTACTCTTTATATATAATTTTTACTCTATATACACTTATTTGTATCTATTCTCCTTATTCTGTATTTTTAATGCTCTGTGTAAAGCACTTTGAATTGCCATTGTTGTATGAAATGTGCTATATAAATAAACTTGCCTTTCTTTCACCCACATCCAGCATGGAGGGAATGTACGTGGGTGCTGCAGCTATAGGGTGCTCTGTCCCTGAGAGAGCTGGAAATTGTACCAGCGGGACTTGACCGAGATGACCAAGACACACGCACACGCACACACATAAATATGAATAAACACACACATGCACATCCACATACAAGAACAAGGCTCGTCTTTCTGTACTCAGAGCTGCGACATCCCTCGTTTTTTGTGGCTAAAGCTGAGACCAAGCCTTCACTTCAAGACACCCGAAGGAGAAATCTCAAAGTCATCTGCAAATCTACAATACCCCCACTCCCAAAACACAGAACATTTTAAATTACCTCAAACAGAGCAAAGCTTTTTTTTATTACTTCTCCTGCATCCATTATCATAATACTAGTTGAAAAAATCTGAATTTTTAATAACAAATACACAAACTGCATAAAATCACGTCATGATCTTACAGTCAGATATATAAGTATTGCTAGACATTTTAAAATTCTTACTGTATGACATTTCCTTCGTGTAGCTGAGACAATAGCAAGTGACTGACAGCTGGTTTGCATCAATTATTTACATTGATACACTACTGAGCCGCAAAAAAGCAAGCCAAGGACACACACATACATACACACACACACACACACACACACACACACTCAAAACTCACCTCTAGCAGTGGCTGACACTTTGCTGGCAGTGGATGTGGAGTTAGTGTTGGCAAATTAAACCCCCCCACCCAAACGTTGCCTACTGTCCTGTATCTGGCAGGGAGGAGTTGTGGAACTTGATCTCTGTTCTGGAAGGTTACCTGGACTAAGGAGAGGTAGGGTCCCAGGGGCCTAATGTGGTACAGCAATGTACGTTAGGTTTCGACCGTATTTGATGACCGATAACTGATTTGTTTGGATCAAAGCTGCTGATAGCTATCCTGATACCTTGTGCCGATATACGAGACCTTTACATTTTGCCAAAAATTCCCAAAAATTACAAATATTAATAATTTCCCCATACAATTGTATTCCTGTCAGGGTGGAAAAGCCTCTGAAACAGCATTTAGACCATCATGGGACACTAAAATGATCAATTTAAGGTGCATTAATTAAGATTTTTACTGCCCCATTACACAAAATTATCATAATATATCTGCAGGAGTTGATAGGGTTGTTGATAAGTACCAAAGACTCAATGATAACTTGGCCAGGTGCTGAAATTTCGGACTTTCAAAACTCATTTTCTGGCCCTGTAATGTGAATAGTTAATTAATGGTGTCTGATGGCAATATAATTTAGAGTTAGCTTCAATTTGAATTAGAGAACGTTACACCAGCTAACAGACTATATCACCAGTCTCGCCTGAAGGACATTAATTTTCAGCTTGCTTGAATTTAAACTCATCAATAAACACAGGAATATATTTATTACTAAACTAAAGCACGCTCAATAATCAGGTAAATCAGGAGTACATTTTGAGCACAGGACTAATGTTCAACACCACTAGACACTACATTTTTATCATTGTTTTAATAGTTTTGGTTTTGTATATTGTATTATTTATATTGTCCACTATTACCTGTAATTACTATTACCTGTGTTTTATTATCTTTCCCTTTTTCTGGCATTATTGGCCAATTGCTGCTATGACACCTAACCCTAACCCTAGGGGATTAATAAAGTGATATCTAACCTAATCTAAAATATGTACATATAAAGCATAGAGGAGGTAGATCTTATGACTGAATAGTGGTAATGAATGAATAGCAATAAACAAATAGATAATCATATGAGCATATGATAATAACAATCTGATCAATGCTTAACAGACATACCACAGAAGTTGAACAATGGAAGATGTGAATCCGCTAGATATAAAGGGCGACAAGATAACGCACAACACAGAGTTGTTGAAGTTAAAGCAAGGAATTTATTCACACGGTATTCCAGTGTGTAGGTGAGTGGTGAATAGTCCAGGGGAGACAGACAGGCAAGTAGGCAGGCAGGAAGGCAGCAAGGCAGGCAGCAAAGCAGGTAATGAACCACAAAACTGAGATAATGATCTGGCGATGAGTGGACCCTGACCCCCCTTCAATGGGCGCCTCCAGACGACCCACTGGGTCTGTCCGGGGGCTCCCGGTGGTAGTCCCGGATGAGGGAAGGGTCCAGGATGAGATGACGAGGCACCCAGCTGCGCTCCTCTGGACCATATCCCTCCCAGTTCACCAGGTACTGGAATCCTCGGCTCCGGCGCACTTATAGTAGCCGCCGAACGGTGTAGGCCGGGTGGTCATCGCTGATCCGGGCGGGTGGAGGGGGAACAGCTGGAGGGCACAAAATGCTAACCACTACAGGTTTCAACTGCAACACATGAAATGTGGGATGAATTCTCATAGTTTTTGGTAATTTAAGTCTCACTACCGAGGGGTTGATGATGCTTTCAATTACATAGGGACCAATGAAGCGGGGTGAGAGCTTCTTAGAATCTGTCTTTAATGGAATGTCCCTATAGGACAACCAAACCTCCTGACCTGGTTGGTAACATGGTGCCGGTGTCCAGTGGCGGTCAGCAAGGTGCCTGTTGCGGTCAGCGGTGCGAAGCAGGGCAGCGCGGGCATCCCTCCAAATCCTGCGGCACTGTCGAAGGTGGGCCTGGACTGATGGCACCGCAACCTCCTCCTCCTGTGTGTGAAACAGAGGGGGCTGATACCCCAAGGACACCTTGAAAGGAGACATACCGGTAGCTGCACTGGATAGAGATTTATGTGCGTATTCCACCCACACCAAATGAGAGCTCCAAGAAGCCGGATGAAAGACTCATCGAGGCCCCAAGGGCTTGACAAAAGGACAGCCATACTTTGGCCCCTTGTCTGGCACAATGTCTGATGGAATCCCGTGGAGCCGGAAGACCAGCAGCTCGGCTTAGAGAGAGCCACAAAATGCACAGCCTTCTAGAAACCATCAATGATGGTGAGTATCACTGAATTACCTTGCGAGGGGTCAAGCCCCGTGACGAAGTCCAGTGCAATGTGGGTCCAGGGACGACTGGGTATCAGCAGGGGATGAAGCAGACCAGCCGGTGGCCGGTGGGAGGACTTCCCACGAGCGCACACCATACAGGCAGAAACGAAGGCCCAAGTGTCAGCCACCAAGATCCCCCACCAGAAGTGTCGCCTCAGTAGTGACAGCGTGTGACCAATCCCGGATGGCAGACGAATCGGGACGTATGTCCTCACAGCAGCTCCTGGAAGCGAACAGAATCAGGCACAAACAAAGTTGGGAGGACCATTACCTGGATCTGGCTGGTTCTGCTGAGCCTCCTTCACCAGGGACTCAATCTCCCAGGTAACGGCCGCCACGACGCTGGAGGACGGAACTATGGTGCCCGGGCTGACCCGGAGCCTCCTCTGAGACATAGCTTCTGATCCGCACTGGAACGCTGAGAGAGGACCGACCCTACCCCGGTGTCCAAGGCATTCACCTCCACGATGAACTGGCGAAGGGGATCGGATTGAACCAGAACAGGAGCAGACGTAAAGCGCTCGTTCAGGTCCGTGAATGCTTGTTCTGCCGTAGGGTCTCAGGTGAATGGAACTGCAGGGGACGTGAGACGAGTCAGTGGTGCCACAACGTGGCCATAGTTCCGAATGAATCGTCTGTAAAAGTAGGCGAATCCCAGGAACCGCTGAAGCTGCTTAAGCGACGATGGCCAAGCCATTCTGTTACTGCCAAAATCTTCTCCAGATCCACTTTTACCTGCCCGCTTTCAATGATAAATACCAGGAATCCCATAGAGCGCATGTGAAACTCACACTTCTCGGCTTTTGCAAACAGCTTGTTCTCCAAACAAACTGCCGGACATGCAGCACATGTTCCTCGGGGCTACGTGAGAAGATCAGGATATCATCGAGGTACACGAAGACAATACTATTCGGGAAGTCCCGAAGCACATCATTGATCAGGGCCTGGAAAACTGCGGGGATGTTGGTCTGGCCGAAAGGCATACGTGCCCAAGGGGTGTGTTGAAGGCAGTCTTCCACTCATCCCCCTCCCGGATCCTGACTAGGTGGTAGGCATTTCTTAGGTCCAGCTTGGTGAATACTGTGGCTCCGTGCAAGGGCTCAAAAGCGGAATTAATCAAAGGCAACGGATAATTGTTCTTCATAGTAATATTATTCAAGCCACACAATGACTTGTCTTTCTTGGACACAAAGAAGAACCCCTCCCCAACAGGGATGATGATGGCCGGATAATGGCTGCAGCTAGGGTTTCCTTAATATATTTTGCAATCATCTCTCTCTCCAGACTGCATAGGCTCCTCCTTGGGGGGTTCAGAGGTGAGGGAACTGGCAATGATTCGGGTGATTTTGAGACTAATTCTCTCCCTCCGGAGCTCCCATAGGCGATTGTCTATCTTGCTGGCCAGGGCTATAAGGGAATCTAGACTGGTGGTGTCATCCCTAGTAGCTAGCTCATCCCTAATGAACTCTGCACAATTTCCTGAGCAGTTTGAAATCAAACATGGCTACCTAAGCACATGAAAGATGAATACATTGAATAATGTGAATAACTAAAGTATAGAACATCACAGACACATACAAAACAAATGATATACATTAACGTCCATCACAAGATGAAACCCAAAGTCTTGTGAGTATGTATCAAATATTTATTGTGATTTTGGCCACATTCTACTGGGGCTCATCTCAGACATTCTGTCACCTCTAAGATTAGCCAAAACTGGGCGTTTTATGGTGTTTGACATGCTTCTTCTTGGAAAGGGCACTTTCTGTCATATCTCAGAGTTTTCACCCCCATTAAGGATCTGTTATCAGGAGAGAGCTCAGCAAACAGGTTCCCTGTGTATCTTCTCTGTGTGAGGCCAGGCTGAGATGCACTATAGCCCTGTCACGATTGTGACAGTGTCCAGCCTGTCCCCCAGTGTCTTTCCCTCTACCCTGTGTTTCAACACCCTCCTGTCTGTTTTCCCTGTCTGTCTGTGTGTGTGTGTGTGTGTGTGTGTGTATGTGTTGGCGTGGTTGTCTCCTGCTACCTGCCACCTGATCACCTGAGGGCGCGGTAATCTGCACACCTGCTTCCAATCAGCTCATCAAACTCCCATGTATATCTACCCCAGCTTTCCATCCACTCTGGGCCAGATCGTTGACTCACCCCCTGTGGTAGTTATCGTCTCGGCCTCTCCAAATTCCCAGTCCTAGTGTTATGTTTGATCCAAGCATGATAACTGTTTCTTTGTGCTCAGGATTCCAGTCTGCCGATTGCGACCTCCCTACTTGAAGTCAAGTTCCTGTTCTGTGTGTCTACCGTCTTCAACCGCCACACCGACCATCCAGTCTGCCCCACCACTCTCCGCTTCTGCTTTCCGCTCCCCACTGCTAAACCCCGGACATTTCCCCCCGTCATCTTCTTCACTGTCCCTGCAATAAACCTCACTACTCTACTCAACTCCAGTGTCCTGCATTTGGGTTCCCCCAGTCCCCCGTCGTTACACAGTCCGTACTCTGTTTTAGAACTAACTAAAATAAAAATTGCATTAGAATCAATTCAGATTAGGGGCTTCCTATAGACAACCAGTGTAGTATTAATCAATATCACAATAAATATGTAATCAAGCAAACTGCATCATATTGGAGGTGGATGATATGCAATATCTGAATTTAAATAAAAGGTCAATATTGGCCAGATATATCACCAAACTGATATTTGGCCTAACCTTACAGGTAACCATGCACACATAAAGGATACTCCAGATCAGCTTGGGGGGGGGAGGATGGGGGCATTTAACCGCATTGTGAGTGGGTTACACCCCACACTGCAGCAAACAATGCATACCAGAATGAAGTACAAGGAAGCCTCTAAAGACAATGTCAGACCGCTTCAAATCTCTCAATAGCAAACACTCTTTAAAATATCTGAAGATTCATTAGAGAAGGATGGCGACCCCAGTCTAACCTGTACCCCGCAGTGCTTCAGCCTTTCCAGCAGAACAGGCTACTGTATCTCATTCAAGAGTAAGGATTGATGGCAAATGGCATGAATTGAGGGGAAGTAGTTACACACAGGAAACAAAGTGCGCTGGCTTAATGGAGGGAGTAACATCTATAGTTACAACAGCCAGCTGGATCAGTTTACATCAGCCACTCAATTATCCATGAAATGAAAACCAACCCAGATGATGGCGCTCACATACACACATGGTGACACGCATACAATAAAACACACACACATGCAAGTACACGCTACAGTTGGGCCGATAAGGGTTTTTGAAGGTTATTTTCAAGACAATTTTAATCCAAAAAATTCTAAGTATTCATTGTTTCCCCCAAAATTGTATTCTTGTCAGGGTGGAAAAGCCTCTGATACAGCACAGACTCTCCATTGAAACTCAGACTAATGAAATTGTTTTAGGGTTAATATGACAACCCCACCAACCACACCCCTTGGAGGCTTACTTTCCCCCCAAAACAATAGAATGCAGTTAAACAATTCAGTATCATCTTTTGAATAACTTCTTATTCGGGGGCGGCAGTAGCTCAGGAGGTAGACCCGCAACCGCAAGGTCGGCGGTTCGAGTCCAGCTCCTCCCGGGGATAAATCTGTCGTAGTGTCCTTGAGCAAGACACCTGCTCCCCAGGCACCCTAATGGCAGCCCTCTGCTCCGGGCCCCCCTAGCATGTGTGTGTTGTGCAATTACTTGTGTGTATCCGGTGGGGATCCGTGATGGGTTAAATGCAGAGAATAATTTCACTAGGTGTGTGCGGTGCTCTGTGCATGTGTGTGACAATAAAGGATACATTAAATTAATTTAATTAAATTACTTATTTGTATGGACTTATTTTATCTTTACTATTAAATGACAAATGTTACCCTCTATTCTTACCTTTTTATCTGATGCTAATTTGCTTTAGATTGCTAAAGCACTTTGCAAACTCTACTTTACAAAAGTGCTTCACAATATTTTATTATGTTTATATTATTATAATTATTATTGTTTTCTGTTTTACAGACATTAAGCAATGTTATTGTCATAATCTACAACCAGCTTCAATCATTATTTCAGTATGTGTGTATAATGATGTTAGTGTCTATAATTTCACTAAAACAATGTAATTACTATACCCTATTACATTACAAACATTACTCCCGCAATGGAAACAACAGGCAGAGATGAGAAAGCACACACCCACACACACACAATTTCTCATCAAGGCATGACCTACAGCTACATAATAGCTTTTCTCATATTCACCACCTATCCTTCTTTAAAAGGTTTGCAGATTCATATACACTATAGAACACCACTGTACGGTTTGTTACTTTACATCACTGTAGCATTTCAACACAGCTGATAAAAACAGGCACAGAAAAAGAACATATTGAGTTAAATCCCATTGATTGGATTATGGTCTATATCTTCCCATGAATTAAAATGCATACCAGAATGAAGAATACTAATACTACAGGGCTCGAAATTAACTTTTTCACTTGGTAGCACTGGTGCTCCTAACTTTTGAAGTTGGGAGCACCAGTCAAAAGTTAGGAGCACCAGCCAAAAATTAGGAGCACCAAAATATGTAAAAACTTTTTTTTATAAAAAACAACATAACAGTACGGCTTACAAGTACAACAAAAAAGTAACAAAAAACGGTGAAAGTAGCCTTAAAAACGCATGAAAGGCCACAACTGGGGCTTTACGCAATATCCTGGCTCTCTGTCCCTCTTCCATCCATCTCTTCACTGAGACCGCGGCATCCAACGTCTCCAGAGGAGGATCCTCTACACTGATTCAAATCAGATCTTCAACCGTGTTGGGGTTTAATGCAGATCTGATGTCCGACTTGATGCGCTTCAGTGTGGAGAACCCCGTCTCACACTGCGCC